>JADIOT010002579.1:23252-46403 GCA_018343995.1 Waltiozyma sp. UFMG-CM-Y6624
ATTTCTTTGAATTTACTTCCATTAATATCCAATGATGAAAATATGTACCTTCTGTAAAATATTAATGAAGTTTTTAATAAGCTGAGGTCCTTCTTTGCTGCTAATTTCAAAGTATAATTATTTGAATTAGTTAATAGAGGTGATATATTATGAAAGATTTTCCGTATTTTAATATGGGTATAATATTTTGTTGTTTATTTGGGGTAATATAATACAGCTTTAACTGACCTATGAAAAGAAGTTTCAATAAGTGGTAATGATCTGAATAATATATGATAAAGGCATCTATGATTAATTTTCCTGAAAAGTGTAAACATTTGTAAAAGATCTTTTTTCCTTATTAAATTCTGTTTTTTTTTTTATTTTTTTTTTTGTTTTTAGTGGAACTTTCTTGAATTTTATTTTGTATCTCTCTTTCTGTAAGTTTAGGATTGTGTTAATGATAATTACTAATAATAACGATCGAAGAACTAAAATCGTACGTGGTCATAAAGAATTAATTATTATAACTCTCTATTGACTATTAATGGCTGATCCTATACATCGTGTGAAATGACTAAATATAAGATTTTTCAGGGGAAAAGGTTCCTTTTATATATATTTCATCAATCATGAAAAAAGATATTCAAATAAATTAGCGAATAAACTCTCTAATCATGATTTTCTAGACAATCCTTAATCATGATCTTCCTTAACGATTACCACGTTTCTTACATAAACAAACAAATCTTATTAGGTTCAAATTCAGGTGTCGCAATTGTGTCAAAAATCCCTACACCATCTGTCACATATTTTCGGTTAAACAAGCAGATTAAACCCGGCCACGTGACTTCTCTATTAAAAAAATATATATATATATGTGGTGGAAATATACAAAAAAAAAAATTATATAATACAAATCTAATAAATATTTATATGTATATTAGCGATAAAGCACCAGAATGTATCAGATAAAGTTTCTTAAAACACCAAAAATATCTCTTACAACACCGATAAAAGGCAAACAAGTCAATGGTAGTGGTAAAATCAAACCAATAAGTTCAAACAATTCCAAATTGGGTGGTGGGAACTCCAATCCTTCATATACTTTCTCCACAACATTGACAATCACCAATGATCTTGGTGAGAGATGGTTCTATGGTCATACGACACTTTTTGTGGAGATCCGTCATCACATGAACAATGATGTTATGAAAATCAACGATTCTAAATCTTATAAGATTATTAAAACAACCGAATCTGAATGGGAAGCAGGTTTAATGGCGGTTAATGTTTCTTGTGGTTTGAAAAATTCAGAGCTTCCTTTAGGAAAAGGATTTATTACTGTATTTGTCAAAGTAAAAGATTTGAATAGTGTTGTTGATGAATTAAATTATGAGAATGATGAAGATGGTTCATCCAATTTTGAGTTTGTAAAAGAAATCATTCAAAAAAAAATTTCATATTTTGACATTGAATCAAATCATGAGAAAGTCACCAAATATGGAAACAATTTTAAAACTTTGACATTTTTGAACACTATAAGCCATTTCATGAAAATTCCTGGCAAAATATCTGAATTTCCAATGATATGTGATCGTAAAGCTCTTCGTTTAATCAATGATATGTCTTTAACAGAATCATCGGTTATTCTATACGAAGAATTATCTGGGACAATAGCAAGACATCTCTGGGATTCAGGAATTTTCCTTAACTTGCTTCCAACTTCCACCATTTTGGAATATTCTGGGTTTAAAGCCACTGATAAAATAGATATCTTGGAATTAGGCACAGGGATCGGTCTTGGGGGGATTCGTCTCTCTCAAGTTTTTCCTAAAGCTAAGATCCTTGTGACTGATTTGAATGATGCTAAGGATATTTGCGAGGATAATATTAGGTTGAACGATGTGTTGAAGCAAGGTAGGGTCAAGTTTGCTGAGTTGGACTGGGAGTCACCTGTAAAGACCTTGTATCAATCTTGGGATTTGATTCTTGTTACAGATTGTATTTATAATCCTCTATATTATGACTGGTTGATCAACGTCATGAAAGTGGAGGCCTTGTCTAAGACCAAGGTTTTGTTCTTGCACAAGTTCAGGGAACCGGTAAGTGAATGTGAGTTTTATCCTAAAGTAAGACAATGGTTTGAGTTAGAGAAACAATGGTGGTGGAGATTAAACGATGGTATTCTTATTCATATTGGTCTGTATGGTAAAAAAAAAATAAAAATTTTAAACCTATAAATTAGTATATATAAATAGAAGAATCAATTTTTTTTTTTTATTCTTCTATGAAATAAATTTATAAAATTTTAAATACATATATACAAGAACATTTCAAGAGTTTATAGAAAAAAATTAAGTCGAGACAAACTTCAACTCTTCACTGAAAATCTCCTTAGCAACATCCGATCTTGTCAAGAGAAACTTCCTCAAAATATTCTTCTTAACAGCTGGTTTTAATTCTTCAACTGGCTTCTTGGAGAACCCATTAAGAGCACCGTTGACCTTATCTTGATATTTGATATCAGATAATAGCTCCAATAAAGGCTCCACGAAATCGATCGTCAATTTCAAAGAACGGACTTTTTCTCTTAAAGATTCTAGTTCTAATTCAAGTACCTCTGGTTGAGGTGGCCATGATTTAATACCATATTTCTCCTTTAATTCTTGAATCTTCTTAGCTTCTTCACCAATTGGTTCACCTTCCTTAGCTTCAGCAAACCTTCTAATCAAAGCCAAGTCTCTGATCAAATCACTACCTTCAGCCAAATCTTTTTCGATTCTTTCTCTTCTATTAAGAAACTCCATGGTCTTTTCATTCTCTTCGTTAAAAACACGTTCTTTGGCAATAGCATCATATTGAGCGAATTGAGACCCTTTGTTCTTTCTAATCTCAGCAATGGCAAAGCTTTTACGGCTAGATAATGGACGACAGGATTCGATACGAACAATATCACCCTCACGTGAAATATTGGATTCATCATGGACTAAGAAGTTCTTACGTTTCATGATTTCTTTGTTGATGATACGGTTAAAGGTCTTTCTTTCCACTTGAACTTTAACAGTTTTATTCATTTTCCCTTGAGAAACAACAAGACCAATAAAGTTTTGACGGGTCATTATGATTTATGTATATATGTATTTTTTTTAGTTGAAGAAGAATTTGTTGGTGAAGAAGATCAAACAAAACAAAATATTATTTGATCCATTATCATTGACTATTCAATTAGTGTGCATCTTGATGTTTTTTTTTTCGCCAACCACACTCACTGCAGAAAATGTGAAAAATCAAAAAAAAAATCTAAATTACATAATTAATTACATAAGCTCACGTGATCATAGCGTGTTAGATTAAGTCACTGTGTGTATCGTAATTTCGACTTGCTATACAAGTAATACATAATGTCCATGTGATGGTGTGAGTCTCAAGAATAGAGCTTGAAGACTTATTTATTCTAGGGGATATTTATATGAATGTCCTTTCTAGATAATGACCCTCCGCATTGGTCTAAAGATTCTAGAGATACTACCACGTGACACCAAATAGGACTAGGGTCAACAACAATATTTATCTTGTTATGGTTTATACATAATAAGGTTTAAGAAGCATTACCCCCCCTCCCCCAAAAAAAAGATAAATAATTCTCAACAAAGTAAGAATTTTAAAAACTTTGAGTCTATTTGTTCATATTTTTTTCATTTTAGTTTCAAGTTTACAATTCTTTGCTTACTTTAACCAAATATAAAGCCATCCTCATTCAAATGCCCATATTAGGAAAGTCGTGTTTGAAACCATATGAAACACAAGATCTAACAACCTTTGAAAGGGAAAATTTTTGAAATCTTTTGACACACCTAAAAAAAGTAATTTGTTAAGTCAAAAAATTGATTTTTGGGAATTTTATCTTACATTAAATATTAATTGATTTACAAAAAGAATAATTTTAAAAGGTTTCAGTATTGATATATATATATAAGATCTAAAGAAGATATGCTTCGGTATATAAGAATGAATTTGTCTGACTCACCATCCTCAGTGTTGAACTTCCAACCAATCTAAAATTCAAAAAAACAATATTCCTTATATTCTCATTATCATCAACTGCTATATAGAATTTTATCAATATGCCTAATTTTAGTTTATTCGGCTTAAAATTCGGTTCTACAGACACATTCACCACTTCCACTTATATCGAAGACGATATGACCTTCCTTAATGAATATCCAGTGTACACTAAAACCCAAACTGTTTTTATGAGTGCTTCCACATATACTAATGATCATGTAACCATAGTGAATGTAAACCCAGTTTTTTCGCAGACTTCTTACCCTCCATATTTCCTCAAGACTGATAACGATGGTGGTTTAGTGTTAGAGAACTGGGCAGGAGGTCAATCTTGGTCTGCTAGTATCAATTCGGAAGGTGAAACTATCGTTAACAGTTCTCATGATATTGATACCTACTCCTGGAGTGAAGAATTTGATGTTTGGAGTACTCTTGAACATTATACTTCTATTGCTGACACCAATCATCTTGGTAAGTATCATCACACTGAGACTCATCAAGTTATCGATGAAGATGACGACAAGAATTTCTTCGATGATACCTGGCCATTCAAGAGAGAAGAAGAAGATGAAGAAGCCATTTTGACTACTAGTCTGAAAATCAGCACAAGTTTTGATTATTCTTCCCCTTCTGGTTCTGCATTTTCCTTATATGCACAAAGAACAGGTTTGAGTTTTGACGAAAGAGATTACTACGAAACCTCACAAGCTGCTTCTGAGGAAAGTGCTGCTGCCAGTGCCGCTAACATGGCCTACATTAATGGACAAAGCATCACTATGCCTGCGTGGGCTATCGCAATCACTGTCATTGGTACTATCGGATTCTTGGTCTTAGCTGGTGGTTTAGTTTGGTTGATTGCCAGAAAGAGAAGAACAAAAAACAACGTCAGAATTGAACAATATTATTACCCGGAACAAAATAAGGTTGAGAATCCTTTCCAATCTTCCACTATTATTGACCAATATCCAGATGTTAGTCTTGGTTCTGATAATAGTGTTTCTTGTCCTCCTGCTTATAACCAAATCCAGGGGTATTCTAAAGAGAAGCACATGAGTTAAAAAAGATGGTAAGTTATAACTTAAGGATATCAACTGTTTGTTTGCATATACATTTTTTTTTTTTATTATTTCAGTCCAGTTTATTCCTGATAAGCATCCAAATTATACTATAACACTGACAAACTTTACTAGTCTCCTAGTTAGAAACTATATAGTATAATAGATCTTAAGAGGGTTTTTATAAGTACTCAATTGTAACCTTTTTGTTTAAGTTAACTACCCCTTTGAACTGACGCGTCGTTTTTAAAAGCCCCTTCGCAAATTGTGTGGCGGACACGCATAACGCGTACGGAAACTTTTGAAACTTCAACCAAGTTCGTAGTGAATTTGTATGTACCTTTTGAACTGAATAACTGTGGAATGAGATCTCTGAAAGCAGTTTCTGCCATATTGACATCCATATTGTAAAGCGTGTTTCAAAAATTAGGAGCTCTTCAAGCAACTTGATTTGTTTACGTTCTTACCTATCAATATATGTGGGTCATTTACAATGAATACACATGTTTGGTAATCAAATTACAAGGGACTTACTTCAAAAACATAATTGTACTTGTTTCTTACAAAAAAAAACATAAAAACAAAAAGAAGAAGATAGTTGAACAGTACTAATGAGATACACGAAATATTTTTAAAACGTTAATATTCCTTAAATTTTATTTTAATCCCTGTAAACCTTGCATTTGCATAAAATTTCTGCCCCTTTCCTTGAACCCAAAACGGTCCAGGCGACAAGATCAAAAGGTTCATAAAATATCCGAATCCGTCCATTTTAAATCCTAATTCATAATATTAAGTTGATGGATCGTGCATGATCTTACAGTGAAATGTAAACAATAACAAATAATTCTATACGTACAAGATCTGACGTGAAACTTCATTAATATCATGCGTTTAATTACTATAATTTTTTTCTCGTGTCAAATTCTATCTTATACTATCTAAAGGGATGCTACTGATTTTTGAAAATTATCGTGTTTTTTTTTCTTCTTTTTGTTGTTGCTAAGGTCAGTAGACAACAGGTCATGGCATCTCCCGTGGTGATATAAATACTTGTTCAATTCTCAATCTTTGCCTAGCTATCCTTGAGAGAAACACCTTTTTCAATCACTTGTTTATCCAAAGTTTTTTTGTTTTTCAAAACTTCAGTCACTCTTTTATCAAAACTACTAGCTAACTAACTAACTAACCCTAGTCCCTCTTTCCTTTTATAAATTCTTTCACAACTTTTGTTTTTTTCACAACACATCAAAAAAAAGATAAAATTATTATTCAAAATGCAATTCTCCACCGTTTTATCCTTAGCTACTGTTGCCATTGCCGCTTCTACTCAAATCACTTCAACATCTACAATTCTATCGCAAGAAACTGTTCTTGAAACCATCACATCTTGTTCTCACGACGCTTGTTCTTCCACTGCTTCTGAAACAACAGTGAACAAACCAGCTTCTGATGAAGTCACTTACATTGACGAAACCACCACTCCTACCGTCACTAAAGATGTTGCTGCTTCTACTGATATCACTATCACTCCAACTATTTACACTACTTTCTCTAACGCTTCTAACCACACCTCTTACGAAGTCTCCTCTTTTGAAGGTGAAGCTAATGGATTCAAGAGTGGAGGTTTAGCTGCTGGTGTTGTTGCTGGTATCTTTGCTATTGGTGCAGCTTTATTCTAAGTCATTGATTGGGCTGCCTATTCTGGGGGTGCTTGTTTTGGCTGGAGGTTGTTTCTTCCTCTCTGGGTTATATGGACTTGATTTATTCTTGATTCTTTTCTTTTGGTGGTACATGATATATGATACTATGATCATTGAATTCACCTATTGCTTCGGTTTTTTTATTGCCTATAAATCGAATTGTATATTATTGGCTTTGTAATCTGTTTTAATATTAAATAAAAAAAAAAATTCTATAGACTAAATTTTTCTCTTTTTCTTTGTAATCAATCTAGAATAAGGAGCTGATAGTTAATATGACCAAACTAGATGGTATATGAAACACATCCTGTTAGTTCGTCTGAGATCATTCATTCTATTAGGAAAATCTCATGATACAAGCTAAATTATTTTCCAATAAAGCGGTCATAACAATTCATAATAATATAGTATACAAAAAATAAATAAATAGTCGAACGAGCCAGCGTTACAAATCAAGTCTTCAGAATTCAGTATTCAGCTAATCTTAACTTCTCACTTAACTGTCTTGCAGAGATTCCTCTATTTAAAGCCTTTGTTAATCTTTCAGGAGAATTACCTCTTGATTTGATCTCGTCATCTTCCAAATCAAAGTAACCATACCCACCAAGTAAGTAGTTCAATTTACCAGATCTAGTGTGACTTAATCTACCTCTTGAGTTCTCCACTTCAATTTTAGCTTGCGCCTTTGGAGATACTTCTTCGTCATAAATTCTCTCAACTTCTTCCAGGTAATTCTTCAAAGTGTTTACAAATCTTTCAGTTTGACGATGCTTGGAAGAAACACAGACTGTGATGGAGTTCTTCTTGATAATGTAAGCAATACCATACCCGTTGGATGTAACTGGACCGAAACCAAAGACTCTTAAAGATGGGTTACCACAGTTAGAAGTGGAAATAATCGAATTATTTAATCTGTCCCAACCGGAATCAGCAAAGAGAGATGGGATTTCGTTGTTATCAATGTTCAATTTTTGTAACGATTCTGAAATCTCATTGGTATTAATAACGGTGGAAGAGTCTGATAAGTTGTCATCGCTGTCGTCCGAAGAATTGGCAGACAAATCTCCAACAAAGTAACGCTTCCAGATAGAGAACAAAGCATACAAGTGTCTATCTTGACCTAACCCTTGAGAACAACTTTTGGTGGTAGCTGAATGCTTCTTACAGGCAGCTTGTAATAACTTCAACTTCTCTTCACCTGTAACGTCTTCAAAGAATCTTCTGACAAATAAATTAGACTCTTCAGAAACAGTTCTGATAGCTTCAGTACGACCATGAAGAAACTGTTTGGTCATTGCAGGTTCATATGTACATTCAACCTTACCATAAAGAGAGTAATAAGCAGCCTGGAAACTCATCTGAACAAAAGCATCAGGAGAACATTTCAACTCCTTAATTTTTTCAGAACCATAAGTGTTGAATTCAATAGTGGCAAATTCGTTTTGAGAGATCAAATCACTTAATCTGGTTTCACCGAATCTTAAAGCTAAGGATAACTCAGAAGTTAAGTTCCATTCCAATTTTCTTGGAATAGTGACAATGTTTGTATCAATTGTACTTTTGTCTAAGATAGAAGGAGATTTAGACTTCCAAATAGATGGAGAATTTGGATTGATAGCTTTGGCAAACTTCAAAATGGAATCAGTGTAAATATCAGAGGCAAATCTTAACACAGTGTGCCCATCAACACCAGTATGTTCAAAGTTGATACCTGCCTTGGCGTTCTTAGTGACAATCAATTGTAATTTGTCGTACCATCTGTTCGTACAAGTACCAACTTGAGCACCCTTTTCAAGGATAGATAAACCACACAACATATTCTTGGATAGATCTTTCAAGGATTCAAGTTCAATATCATCCAAAACAACAACGAATAAAGCAGTATCAATAATTCTCAAAATCTTGAAATTAATCTCATCATCCATTAAACTAGATCTTAAATGGGCCCAGTTCTTTCTATTTTCTGTAGTCAATACACCAAAGGAAGATTTAGCAATTTGAGAAGGAGTTGATTTTAAAGAATCGTCTAAAATTGATTGGAAATTGATTCCAAGTTCATCATCCGTTAAGATCAAATTGTTCTCCTTATCCAAAACATCAAACCAATAGAATTGAGATCTTGATAACACGACAATATGATGAGAAGAGTTGTCACTTTGCATGACACAGCCAGTACTTGTTGGGATTCTGGCTGACCCAAAAAGTTTGGAATATTGATCCATACATAAAGGTGTGGTCCTAATCATATCCGGTGGAAGTTCATGTCTTCTTAAAGCGCGTACAAACTCTAAAGAAGATTGTGTTAAAGTGGTTGCTCTTTTAATTTGTGTATTATTGACTGGTGTTGGATCATCTTCTAATAGGAAAAATGGATTCAAGTTAAGAACCACAGGAGAGTCATAGTTCAAATAGGAATCATACCAAAACTGTTCAATGTAGGAATCTCTGGTCTTTGCATATTCACGTAAATGGCTGTCAAGAATTGGACCAATACCGTTTTTAAACCTTTCTGTAGCAATGATAGTCTTTTGATGTTCGCTTTCAGTTTGTAAAGGTTTTAAAACGGAAAGATAGTTGCGACATGTTTCTTCTAAGTCTGGAATAGGAAGCTTTTCAAGCTTTGATTGATATTCAAATGTAGTTGCCATTTTGTATGGAGAGAATATATAGAGTTTTTAAATTGTTGTAGAAGAGAATTAAAAATGATGACAACCGTGGTTCATACTTCAAAAGTAAGAGGGGGGAGATTTGGGTAACTTTTATATCCACAATGCAAACCAATTGCAACATGGGAAAAGAAGTGATCATGAATTAAACCTTTAGACCATGCAGAACAGCGGCTGCATGTGATCACGGGGTAGAACTTATGTGGCAAACAAATTAATTTTTCGCGATAGCGGATGGAAGGAATGACATAATGGCAAGTTTTATTTTTGCACAATATTAGTTTAAATTTTTCATCTACAATTTGAAAGAAGAAATACAAATTCTAATAGCATTAATTAAGGAATTGATTTTAAAAATAATAGCAAAAAAAAAAAAATTTGTGCAAACAATTGTTAACAGTGGTTTACATATAGTTCTTTGAAATTAAAGTTGTAACTTGTAGAAAAAAAAAAACAAAAAAACGGCAACCAGCTCTTGTATGACCTTTATGCTGTAATAACATACAAAATGATAACTATTAACAAAGTTTACAGATATGCGTGTATCTCTCTTTTTTCTTTTTTCCCCTATCAATTAAAAAAGACTTAATATATCATCGCTAGTATTACAAAAATTAATTACTATGCAATTTGAGGGATTAATTTTCAACCATCGAAAGAAAAAAAAAACTGAAAACTTCTATCAGTATTGATAGATAATAAATCAAATAGATTAAATAATTGATCCTTTCTTCCAAGCCCAATGACCAAAGAATCAATGATCATTTGTTCTTTTTTTTTGTGTTTTTTTTGTTCCGATCATTATTTTTTCTGGGGTAGCACTCCCGGCCCCCGCAAAAAAAAAAAACAAGAATTCCGAGATATTTCTTCATTCTTCTTTCTCTTTAATTTTTTTCACGTGAATATTGGTCGGAAATCCGTAAATCGTTTATATTTGTAGAAAAGCTTAAACCACAAAAACAAAAGTGTTTATTTATGCGTGTTGAGTTTTTGTGTAACAATTCAAACCTGTTCAATGGACTTACAATTCACACAAACAAATATGACAAAGATCTTAGATAATTATGTGAGAGCTTTATCCAATTTAACAGTAAAATGAAAATAAATGTGTCTGTATCTAGGGAAATCAAGAAATCATTTGCTAATTAACACCACTAAACTGTTACTAATTTGTTCAATATGAGATATAATATTATTATTCCAGCTCTTCTTGGTCTCATTGCTGAAGTCATCCCTTCTTCTTCTTCTTTTTCTTCAGATGATGACCATTATCAACTCATTGGTCCAACCAAAACTATAACTGAAGTGAGAACTGTTACAATTGCCCCAACTCATAAACCGATCATTGTCACTAAGACTGTTTACACTGTTATGGAATCTTTGGACCAAGCAAATAATACTGAAGATTTTGAGTATGAAGGTGGTTATGAAGAAGATGACGATGATTTGGCAAACCAAAATACTGATCCTTCGAATGAAGAAAATGATATTTACAAATCAAACAATTACACTTCATATATTGAAATTCTTGATAAAATTGAAGGTAAGGATCCTTATGCTATAAGAAACTTTTTGTTAAATAAAAATTCAACCTTTGATAAGAATAATCTATACAGGTATAATGCAGAATATTTCAGAAAACACTACAATAGCATTAAAAAAGATGACTTTAACCTTAAATCTCCTTACCATTTAGCACCAGGATATAATCCTAAAACGAGTCCAGAAGAAAGAAGTAAACCTCAATTCATAGATGGACACGAATCTTATAATTATCCAAACTCTATTGTTTTGCCAGATCCTTCTGATAAACATCTTGAGGATGAATCCGAATATGTTTTTGATCGAAAGATACAAGTCTTCAACAACGATACACATGAGTTTGAAAGATCGCCAACTATGGAAGAATATGATGATTTGACCACATGGGAGAGAATATTGAATGAAGAAAAGGATATAAGGGAAAAAGAAATTCCTGAACAAAATCCAATTGACACTGGTAATAACATTTTGGATGAAGAAAACTCGAGTACTAGCTCTAAAGGAAAACAAATTTTGGAAGAATCAGAATCTAGTGACTATCTCAAGAACTTTACTTCCTTTCCAAATCTTTCCTCCACCCCTACCTCATATAATGGTGGATGGCAAAGAGGTCTTAGAGAAGGTCCACTGGCCTTGTTTGAAAACTCATCCAGTAAGTTAGTGGCTACTCTAGGTTTCTCTTTTGTTCTTTCTTTACTGGCTTTGATGTTTTAATCTCTCCAGTTAATGTTATGAACATATGAAGTTAATCTGTGATCATCCAAAAAATAGTTTTTGTTGCTTATTTATGAGAACTAAAGGGTTCTCTAATCAACTATTCTATATATAGATATTTATCTCTTCAACCCTGAACAGATCAATTACTAATTAGTTGGTAAGAGAAAACATTTGAAAGGTAAATAAAATTTCAAAAAAGAAAACTTCAAAGACGTAATTTTGTACGATTTTAATGCAATAAAATTCTTTTATAAATGATTAAAAAGTGTTTTGCTTTGTCTAACTTAAAATTCCAGTGCTAAAAAAAATAGTTGGGTCACGTGGTAATATCTACGGGTGTTCGCGGGCAAAAAAAAAAAAGATTCAGAAATTGAATAACAAAAAATGAAGAAGGACGCGACAACAAGTTTAATGGAATAATGTAAATAGAGCAAATTTAAGACATTCAAATAGAGGTGTATCATTATCTCAGCTATTAATAAATCATGTCTGAAGTAAGTTGCGTAATTCATATCTATGGCTGCTAATTTTCCCCATGTTTTTTTTTTCTTTCTTTTTGTGCTCGAAGATTGTTTCTGATTTGACAATACCTGTAAATATACATTAAAAGGGGAATCTTTATCAGTGATAAAATATCTTTCAGTCACTAACTTTTTTTTTTCTTTTATCAGGTTGAAAGAACTATTAGAATTATAACCAAACAAAAGATTCTTCAAGGTGTTGAACCTGTGCAGGAAGGTTTCCCAATGCGTGGGTGGAGTATTGAATTGTATTTGTTAGACACTCAAGGTCAAATATCATCTGAAAATATCTTCGATAAGGTGACTTATCATTTGCACCCAACATTCGTCAATCCTGTACGTGTCATCAAAAAGGCTCCATTTAAGATTGAGGAACAAGGTTGGGGTGAGTTTGAACTGTTTGTTGCTTTGACATTATTAGATAAATCCGGTGAAAGAAAAATAGCTCATGATTTGAATTTTCAAAAAGAGCACTATGAAGTTGATCATAAGATTAAGATTCCATTAACAAAATCTGCCAACTTGAGAAGAATATTAGGTGCTGATAATCTGGGCACCTCCACTCCAGGTGCAGGTGAAGAGTCAACTAAAAGAAAATCTGGTCCTTCTCAGACAGAATCTTCTAAATCTAAAAAGACCAAATTAAATAATGGTGCCGTAACTACTTCTATGAAAGGAAACGTTGATTTGGAAAAACTCGCAGAAAATATGACCAAGTTAGGTGAAGATGATTTATTGGGAATTGTTCAAATGGTCACTGATAATAGAACTTCTGAAATGAACATTGAAAATAAAATCGAAGAGGGTGAATTCACTATGGATTTGTACACTTTACCAGATCTTTTATTGAAGAGTTTATGGGATTACGTTAAAAAGCGTGTTGATTGAGAATTATTGCTTGTTTAGTATATTTCTTCTACTTTATTTAAGATGGATTTTATTTATTCTGATGTGTCCGTTTACCCTTTTTTTTGGTGCCATTTAATTTATAGTAATTATTATATCTGCCCCTGCTGGGGTTCGAACGCGGGATCAATAAGGATTAAATTAATTAAATCGAAAATAAAATACCCGGGGAATATTTAAAAAAAAAACTGCCCACGTTTTAAAGATGTACATTCAATATGAAATTACAAACACTCCTTTTTTTTTCTTTGACCCTTCAAATGTCTAAACAAATGACAAAATAAAGAACTATAAACTTATTAAAAAAAAAAGAAAGCATTTATTTCGAATCAAGTCAATCCGTCTTTGAAGTTTAAATAAATACAGCTAGATTACAATCTATATATTTTTTTTTTGACTTTTATTTGTTGGTATAGCCGCCCCTCAAATCTTGTTTTAGGCCTTTTCTCTACAACTCTAAGTTGTTCACTCATCTATTTTTTTTTTTATTATTAACTAATAAGATGTTGAAGGATACTTCAACCATCTCTCCATCAAATACACACTATAATATCAGTACAGGATTATCATATGTTCTAACACCCTTAGTCTCCTTCCCCACATTCATATTGACACATGATAACATATTTTCCAATGTTGTGTCTTATCTTTTTGATTTCATCCTTGTAGGAACTCCTTCAAAAATCTATCATATCTTATCCATGAATATCAACTTTTCAATCAGTTTCAGTTCCTTACTGATTTTTGCACTTTCAGTATTCTTATCCTCAATGTTTGTGGTTAGATACAGACTTTTGACTTCTTTTTCAAGGAAGTCAATTGAAGAAGATCCAGAACCAACTAAAAGCGATACGGATAAGTTCCTATTAGATTCAGAAGAACACAGTAAGGGACAACGAAAGAGATTTGATTCTTACCTTGATGAGTTCCTATATGCTATCAAGATCTTTGGGTATCTTGAGAAACCTGTTTTCAATGAATTGACAAAATCTATGAGGACTCAAAAATTGGATAAATTAGAGATTCTTCAGATGGATGAGACGTTGGGTTTCGCTATTGTTGTTGAAGGTGATGTTCAAATATTCACTAAAGTTGAATCTTCCCCTGGTAAGAAACCTTTTGAAAGTGAGGGTGGTGATCGTATCCATTCTGAAGGCGATAATGGACATATTCAAACTGAAGTCCTGTATCTAAGTGGTGAAAAATACCAGCTACTTAATGAAGTTAAGACAGGCAATCCTTTATCTTCTTTGATTAACATCCTTTCATTATTCACAGAAGAAAACGATGACCAACAAAAGGCATTTGAAAACAAAAATCAATCTCCTTTGGTTCGAGATAGATTCCCTCCCATTTTGGATAATCAGGGTATACCGTCTCTCAATCTTGATGATACACTTGATAAAAAGGCACCATTTTTCATGCCTAATGAGAGTATTGAAAGTGTCGCAAGTCAAAACGAGCCATTGTCACTGCAAGCTCCTCAAATCATAGCAAGAGCCACGTCAGAGTCAACTATTGCTATAATACCAGCAGAGGCATTTATTAGATTGAAATACAAATACCCTAGAGCCTCTTCACACATTGTTCAAATGATTCTCACAAGATTGTACCGTGTCACATTCCAAACAGCACACAATTATTTGGGGCTCACAAAAGAGATTTTTGAAACTGAAATCAAGTTAAACGACTCTTTGAGATCGAACTTCCAGGCTCCTTCTGATCTACTTGCTTCTCTAGAAAAAGGTGATTCTGGTTCCAAGATCAAAATATCTCCTTCTGATCCTGCTCTCAACTCATCAGCTTCTCAGCCTACTAATCATAATCAAGAAAAAAAGAAAGCCAATTCTCGTCGAAAATCAGAAACCTCACCTCTGGTTAAAAACACTCGAGAAGAATCAAAGTTTCAACCTTGTCTTTCAAGATTGAACTCTTCTCGTATCTCTCCAACAAATGCGACATACCCAAGATTCGAAAAAGGTAGCTTACCGGAAAATACAGAAGATCTTGCCAAACTGGCTCTGGTAGAAGCAATGTTTAGCTTCCTTGGTGTCACAAAGGAAAGTTTAATCACTTCCAGAAGATCCTCAACCAGTAATGTTACAAGCTTAGCCAATTCTCCAATTCCACCAGGTTTTGGTTTATACGCTACTTTCCCATCTGTTGGAGAGATTTCAGAAGAAATGACCAGTAATAACAAAGGTCTGAGAAAATCAAGTATAAGCTCTTCAAACACAGGCTCTCAAACTTTTCGGTCTTCAAATGATTCTATTCTTGATTACGACAATGCTAAGAAAGACTTTGCTAAAGTTGTTGAATTCATTCAGGTCCCCTCAGATACTGTTTTGGTAGAACAAAACTCCCATAACAATGGTTTGTACTATGTTGTGGAAGGACAAGTGGATGTCATCTTCACCGATCCAGAGACTAAGAAACATCAATTGATTCATAAGGTTGAGAAGGGTGGAATTGCCGGCTATCTTTCTTCTGTCATTGGTTATAAGTCGTTCGTCTCTATTAAAGCTCGTGGTCTATGTACTGTTGGATATGTTTCACGCGCTGATATGGAAAACCTCTGCGAGAAATATTTCATGATTTATCTCACTATTGCTAGGTCTCTTATCAACTCTCTGAACAGCACCATCTTACAGTTAGACTCAGCCTTAGAATGGATTCAACTTGATTCTGGCGATATTTTGTTTAAGCAAGATAGTGCGGCCAATGGTATTTACATTGTTTTAAGTGGTAGGTTAAGATCGATTCATCAAACCCCCAATTCTAAGGACAGACACATAAGAAATGAGTATTGTCAAGGACAATCATTTGGTGAAGTTGAAGTTTTAACAGCCTCAAAGAGATCTAGTACATTTGTGGCACTACGTGATTCTGAAACTGCTAGAATTCCAAGATCGTTGTTTGAAATCTTAGCATTGAAAAATCCTTCAATCATGATTAAAGTCAGTAGGATCGTTGCTAACACTGTTAAGGAAAGAGCTCAGAACCATTTGACTAATGGTATCGGTAATGCAGGACATAGAACTGATTTCAAAACAATTACCATCTTACCGACAACTTCGGGTTTACCAGTCAATGAATTTGCTTCTCACTTGATACAAGCTTTTGAAAAAGTTAACAGGTCTGCAGTTGGATTGAATCAACAATCAATGCTCACTCATTTGGGGAAGTATGCCTTTGATAAACTCTCTTCTTTGAGACAATCGGGGTTCTTCTCTGATTTAGAAGAAAGATTTCAGATTGTTGTTTATATCGCTGACACCAATGTAAACTCATCTTGGACTTCAAGTTGTATCCAACAAGGTGATTGTATTTTACTATTGGCAGATGGGAACTCAAATCCTCTGGTTGGTGAATATGAAAAGCTTTTATTGAAGACCAGAAAGACTTCAGCTAGGACGGATTTGATCTTATTACATCCCGAGAAATATGTTGTTCCAGGATCTACAATGAAATGGTTGAAGAATAGGGTCTGGGTAGACTCACATCATCATATGCTATTTGATTTCCAAGATTCGAAAGTTTCTGCGAATGATAAGTTGATCGATCCAACTCTGAATATATTATCTTCTTCAAAGACTTACTTCAAAGACCGTTATCATAAACTTTACACAAATCTTCAAACAAATCCTCTCTCAATGAACTTGATGACTCATGTTGAAATCTTGGGGCAAAAACTTCAAAAATTCAGACCACGTTCTTCCATAATTCATAGCTCGACTCAACAATTAAGACCACATAAGAATGATTTTCTTCGCTTAGCAAGAATCTTATCCAACCAGGCTGTTGGTGTGGTCCTTGGCGGTGGTGGTGCTCGTGGGCTATCCCATCTGGGTGTCCTTAAAGCTATGGAAGAGAAGGGTATTCCCGTCGATATCATAGGTGGTACATCAATCGGGTCTTTCATTGGTGGATTATACGCTAAGGATTACGATATTGTTCCATTATATGGTCGTGCAAAGGTGTTTGCCCTACGTATCAGTAATTTGTGGAGAATGCTGTTCGATTTGACATTTCCTACTACTGCTTATACTACTGGTCATGAATTTAATAGAGGTTTGTTCAAAAGTTTTGGTGAGACTCGTATAGAGGATTTTTGGTTGAGTTATTTCTGCAATTCTACAAACATTACTGATTCTCGTATGGAAGTTCATTCTTCTGGTTATGCTTGGAGATTCATTAGAGCCAGTATGTCTCTTGCAGGTTTATTGCCACCTATTGTGGATAAGTCTGGGTCTATGTTATTGGACGGCGGGTACATCAATAACCTCCCGGTTGAAGAAATCAAGAACTGTTCGGTTATCTTTGCCGTTGATGTTGGTGCTGTTGATGTAAGAATCCCTCAACCTCCATGTGATTCAATCAGTGGGATTTGGATCTTAATTTCTAGATGGAACCCATTCTCCAGTGTACCAAAGTTTCCAACAATGTCCGAAGTTCAAATGAGATTATGTTATGTTTCATCAGTGAATCAACTTGAAAGAGCTAAAATCACACCTGGTGTAACTTATCTTAGACCTCCTATTGAATCATACGCAACACTGGATTTTGCCAAATTTGAAGAGATTTTTAATGTTGGTTCTGATTACGGTAGAGCCATATTTAAAGAACTCATCGAAAATGGTATGTTCCCAAGTATTCAAGGAACAGAGTATGCTACTTCAGATATATCTGATGAACATGTTGGAATGAAAAATCAATTTCAGAGACGTAACAGTATTTAAAAGTTTTTATATCAGTTTAATCAAAAAAAAAAAAAGTTATACTATACAGTTTAAACATTTATAATGTTTAGTTCAAGCTATCAACATAGAACTTAGTATTTAAGTTCTTTAATAAAAACACAAGTTCAGACCAAATTTCGATTTTGGGTAAAATTGTATTAAATCGTATAATCATTCCCGCATAAGCCGAAATCTGTCACTTTGAGCGTACAGACGCGCGCGCGCCCGCGTGTTTCCACCTCAATTTATTTAAAAACTCGGGCCAATTGAAACAATAGAAAAAAAAAAGTTGAAAGAAATTTAAATTTCAAGGGTACGAATAAAATTAACGCGCGTAATTGCCGAATACCGAAAAGATGGAGAATTGCACCTAAAAAAAAACAAAAAAAACAAACAAAGTAGTGCCCCCTCAATTCAAAATGTTTGTTTTTTGGGATCTGGGGAAATTTTTTTACATATTCATAATTCTTTCTAGAAATCAATCAGTATAAAATGTACTTTATAAAATGTGCTTTATATATATATATATATATATATATTTCTTCTTCTTCTTTTAATTTGTCTTTTATAGATAAATTTGTCGTTCGTAACTATTCTAGGCAAGATATGGAAAAGTTTCAAAAAAATAGCCCAAGTAAGATTGGATCAAGTCATTCTTCCCTAGAACCGGGTGTCGGAATTTAAGTGTAACTTTTTCTTTTTTTTTTTTAGGTCCAAAATTAATAAACTCCCCGGTCCCGACTTTGCTTTTCCTTAAAGTGCGTAAAAACAACATATTAATTTATTTATACCGCAAGCTGGTATTTATAAATCTTGGCTGTCTGGGGGAGTTTGGTTGTAAAAAGGTCAAAACATAGCTTAAAGTTTTTTTTAGGTCTATTGTCTTTTTTTTTTTTTTGCCCCTTTTGCAAAACAGAAAAAAAAAAAAATAAGTCCATATTAAAAGAAAAAAAAACAAAGAATCCAATTCTATTGCTTGATACTTCATACTCCTTACTATACCTGTACATATAATTTAAAAAAAAAGGGAGTTATTCACAATCAATTCTTCAAAAAATTCAAAATGACTATCTCAGAAACTGAATATAATGCCACATCAAGTACAAACAATGATAATAAGAATACTTTAAACCCGACAGATCAAGTGGAAAACTCGGGAAAGGAAGACGAAGAATCAATCAATAATGAAGATAACGAATCCACCTCTTCGTATGAACACGACGACGAACTCCACTACCATTCACCATTAAACTCCAACGTTGTATTGTCCATCACATATATCGAACAAAAGAAGGAACCTTTAAGTAGAGTGGAACTATACGAGAAATCCGGGGTTAAATTCGACGAGATTTTACAATGGATTAGTGATCAATGCATAGATTATCCATTCCAAATTCTTTCCACTGAGTATGATCGTATATATGCTGAAGAACATTGGAAAGAAGGTCATGCTCAAATCCGTCTTAAATTCTTGAACAAAGAAGGATTTGAGAAAATGGTGTTATCCCAATTAATATCTATATTTCCACAGAACGTTGAGTTTAAAGTGGATTATGACTATTTGATCAATCCAGGGAATCTTTTCATTAAGAACATCGCTAAAAATGTCACTGTTAATGAATTGCTTGAATTATTGAAACCTTTTGGGAAAGTTAGAAATTGTAAAATCATCCAAAAACAAATTAATAATTCTCAAAATACTACTAATTATGGGTTTGTCAATTATGAAAATGGTAAAGATGCCTTGAAGGCTATTAAAGGTTTGAATGGTAAATCTGTCAATGGTTGTAATTTATATTTGAACCATCATATTTCCAAACAACAAAGATTAGAAAAGACTCATGAATTTTTCACCAATATTTACATTAAAAACTTACCTTTTGAATTTACTAAAGTCGATATGCTTAATATGTTTCAGAAATATGGTGAGATTGTCTCTGTACATTTGCCTAATCTGTTACCTTCAAGAACAAACTCAACTGCTACTACTACTGTTGCTGCTGCTGCTGCTGCTGCCACTTCTTCGGTTAATAATAGACAACAAGTGAAATATGGGTTTATTAACTTTGTCCATCATAATTCTGCATTGGCCGCAATAATGGAAATGAATGGGTTTGAAGTTTTACCTCAGATTTTTTTACAAATCTCTAAAGCTCAACGTCGTCAAGATTTCGTTAATTTTATTCATCCTTCTTTCTATCAAACCACTCCATCAATTAAAAGCAGCAGCAGCAACAACAACAACACTACCAAACCTATGCCTGGTCCAAATGATCAACATTCAAACGTCTATGTGAAGGGACTTCCTTTGAACATTGAAGACTCGCATTTAAACAAATTGTTTGCTCCATTTGGTGAGATTATCTCTGCTAAGGTTATAACGTTTGATAATGGTGAGAAATCAGACGGTGTTTCAAGAGGATATGGATTTGTCTGTTTTACCAATTCTGAGCAAGCTTCAAATAGTATTATTAAGATGGATGGGTTTGAATGTATTCAACTTGAACTTGAATTAAATGATTATCAATTACCTAAAGATTTTGATAATCAGAAATTACATGTTTCATTTGCTCATAAGAATAATAAGAAAACTAAAACTATTCAACATCAAAGATTTAACCCTCATCAACTTTATACTAATCAATTCTTTATTCCTGCTTCTCAAGCTCAACAATATGTGTATCCTCAAGGAAGATATATGATCCAACAATTTCCCTTACAACAAGGTGGATTCTTTCATGTTGTTTAAAATCTTTTTTTTTTTTTTTTTGCTTTGAAAAATCTGTATATATTTAACCAAAAAAAAAAAATTCTATTTTCAATTATTTATAAATATATATAGTTTTAAGAAGAAGAAGAAATATTGATTTCCTTAGCAGCTTTACCTTTCATAATGATATCTTCTACAAGATCCTCTTCTTCATCAATTTGTTCAACACTTTGAACTTCTTCTATATAATGCATCAACATAGATTCAATTCCTGTTTTTAAAGTTAAGGAACTGGATTCACAAGAACGACAAGCACCTTTTAATTTCAAATAAACAGTTCCTGTAATTGTATCAAATTTTTCAAAGGATAAATCCCCTCCATCTTCTTGAATCGTAGGTCTAATTCTTGTTTCTATTAATTCCTCAATCATTTCGATAATTTCTTCTTCATCTTCATCCAAATTCTTATTTGTTTGTTTTTCTTGTTCAGGTAATGTCAATATTTTATTATTAGAACTGATGAATTCTGTTAAAATCATAAATATCTCAGGTTTTAAATCTGACCAATTTTCCAATTTATATTTTTCTATAGTGATGAAATCAGAACCAATCATGATCCCCTTAACCCCATCTACTTGGAATAAATCTGAAGCCAATGGTTGACCAATAGATTGCTTTTTACTTAAAATCTCAATAGTTTGATTATCTGGAAGAAGTTTACGTGAAGATTTAAATTTAAGTGCATTTTCATTTGGTGTTGTTTCTGTTTGAATGGAAATTGAACGAATAATTTGATTTATTGATGTAGATTTTTTGGTATATTCAAAAGGAAATTTCCTTATACTTGAATGTAATGGTAAAAGAGTTCTAAACATAGATTAAGAGATATATCAAAAATAAATAAATAAATAAAAAAATATAGATTCTAATAAAAAGGCGTGTGTGGCCTTTTTTTTTTTTTTTTTTTTTTTTTTTTTTACTTTTTTACTTTTTTGTTTTTTTTTTTTCGTTTCTGATTATATAAGCAAACAAAAATATATAAGTCTATTAAGGAGATAGGAAAAAAGGGAGAAAGTCTCAAATATATGATGGAGTCCAAAGTCTCATTGTTGCATCCCAAGAAGATGTACAAACACCAAATCCATTTGGACTCGAAGCAACTTTTGTGACTCTATTTGAATGACCTTCTAATTTCCCCACAATTTCATTCTTAAGATAATCCCAAATAATACAACCATAATCGGTATAACAAGCATACATAAGTCGTCCACTATCACTGAAATCCAAAGAGGTAACACCAGAAGAATCTATTTGAGAATTTTGGTCTGTGAAAGAAAGTCGTGGCTTCATCACTGGAGAAGGAGAATTTATCATAATATTTGGTGATATTGGAGAAGAGGTATAGAAGGCTGTTTGATTAGTTTGTTTCAACTGAATGGCATGAAGTGAGGATGCAAGTGAATATTTGGCTAATTCACAATCAGATCTTAAATCAAATAGTCTTATAAACCCATCATCTGAACCTGTAACGATGGAGTTTCCATCTTTGAAAAATTGGGCACTTGTGACATCCGAATTACTAACAAAGAAGCTTGATGTTAAATTAGTCTTTTCATTGGTTCTAATATCAAACACTCTAGTGTACCCATCACTTGAACCAGTGACAAAATTAGTGTTTGTCTTTCTGTTCACATTCATAGAGAGAACATCTCCATAATGATCCAAAAATTCAGCCGTTTTCATTCCTCTGTTGATATCCCATAATTTACAAGTCATATCTCCACTTGCCGTCAAGATTTCTTGATTATTAAGAAATTCACATTGAGAGATCCCTACAGTATGACCTTTGAAAACTGTCAAAATTCTTTGATCATCAATATGATTTCCAATGGTATAAACCGTACAATTGTTAGTCAAACCGGCACTTGCAACCATTTTGGAATTAGGAGAATATGCACAAGATAAAACCCATTGAGAATCTAATGGAATAGCATTAATTTTAAAACCGGTAATAGCATCCCAAATGATAAGAAATCCATCTTGTGAACAACTGAGAATTGTTTTAGAATCAAAACTCCATTTAAAATCAACAATTTTATTATTATGTCCCTTTAATACTTGATAAGTTTTCAAATTGATGTTTGAAGAAGAAAGTGGCTTTATATCTTTGGCACAATCAGTAAGTGTTGTGTCTTGGATTTTTCCCTTGATTCTATCTATTTGATTATAAAGTTGTTTAGTTTCAAATCTAGCTTGATTGATTTTCTGAGTCAATTGTTCTTGAAAAGAATTCCCATCTATTGGAGAAGATGATGGTGGTATATATGATTGGTATACTTGAGCCATTATTCAAAAAAATTTGTTCTCTGATATAAAAGAAAAATGTTTTCCTTTTTGAAAATATTATAAATATTGTGTTCAAATTTGATGTGATTTTTAACAAGTTTCAAGTAGTAAAAAGATTTGCAAGCGAAATGATTTTTAAAATAAAAATTTCAAGGATATTTTTTTTTTGGTTTTTTTTTTTTTTTAATATATAGTTGTG
>JADIOT010002580.1:0-26913 GCA_018343995.1 Waltiozyma sp. UFMG-CM-Y6624
TTTTTTTCTCTTTTCTCATTTGACCAAATAGATCGTCCCAATTCTAGTTTTTTATGGGACTAGAATTAAGTTTGAATTTCTTCAGTATTGGTTTGTCTTCTTGTAATCGTTTTTTCCCCAAAATTGATGTTTCATTAATGATATTGTTGATTTGATTGGATCCTTGCTTATTGGTGTCTTGGTGTTTGTTAAAATTATACTTTAACATTATGGATGAGTTTCTTGTTCGTGATGATCGCAAGGTTTTCTCATGGATAAATTGAAGATCTTCATCTTCCTGCTTGTTGACTTCTTCGGATCTCTGTTGATAAGTTTCTCTTGGATCTTCTTCTTTTTCAATTTCCTGCTTCATATAAGTAGATCTTTTAATATCTTCTTCTTCCTCCCTTACTGCTTCTTTTTCAATAATATTATTACTAGAGATACCTTTTTCTTCTTCACCACCACTGTCAATAATAAGCTCACTCTTCGAAGTACACAAACAATTAACATGGATATCTGCTTCATTTTGGAACACATCTGCATCAGCGTCCGAGCACGTGACACATATCACTAAAGATCCGGGATATTCTTCTTCTTCTTCTTCTTCTTCTTTATCTTTTGGATATTGGAAATAAATAGTGTTATGGAAAAGTCCAATGGCTTGTCCAACGTTGGAAATTGTTGATAATTTCAATAAGATCATAAATTCAGTATAATCTTCTTCAATCTTCTTAGTCTCTTTGGTCTTCTTCCAAAACGTATTACTGATCAAATGTATCCCAAAGTTTTCTATCGAATTCAACTTCAATACCTCCTGAACATTTCTTAACAAATGAACGGTAAATATATTTAAATCAGATGAAGGTGATTTTATGAATGCAATATTTGTAAGAATCAAATGATTGGATCTTATGTCTGTCTGGTTGATTCGACAGCCTATTTTATCTATTTGATACATTTGATGATGAGTTGTGAGATGTGGTTGGGCTAAAATGTTGGCAATTGATCGATGTTTCTTCGGACTTAATGACATTAGTGGTGGTTGGATCTTGTTCTTTTCGTGAACTAAGGTATTGCATTCTTTTTGTTCTTCTTTTGTTGGTTGATAATTGGCTTTTAAGGAAGCAGTTTTCCCCATGGAATTCTTTCCCAATGACTTTTCATTGGAAGGTTTGATCGTTTCTTTGGTTTGAAGGATTTCAATGACTTCATCTTCATCTGATTCAATGCTTGCTCTCTTTGAAAAGTATTTGGAAGTGGCGATATCAGATTTAGAAGAAGAAGAAGTAGCAGCAGCGAAAGCAGAAGAAGACCTATTCTTTAAACGTGGAGATGGTTCTCTTATTAACAATTGCGCAGAATATTTCTTTAACAGCTCTTCTGGAATGTTCAGAAATACACGTGACTCAAAGATATAACTTTTAAACTTTGTTTTCAATTTTAAAACAACAGCTTCCTGAGCATTAAGTACCAATTTCGTATAATGTTGATTTTCTTCTTCTTCTTCATGGAAAATGATTTGCGGATGATCCTTCTTTGGAAGTTTATCCGTTATATATCTCTTAATTGTTTCAACTAAGGCAGAAGAATGAGAATAAACTGTAAGATCCACAACAAGTTCATTCCCATTATAGATATAATATTCAGGACAATTATTATATTTCATAAATCCCAGATTATCAAGAGCCGTATCAGTATTATAAGTCTTATTATAGGAAGAAAGAGGAACGAGCATTAGCACAAGATACCTTACTCCTACGACTCTTGTATCATCATAATAAACTTCACTGGAACAATCCTCAAACTGTTCATTCATCCTCTCATAAAGAATGCGCAATTCTTTCCAATTTCGAACTCCAGTTCTTATAAACACCTTGTTCTTGCTACCTAATGTTGATTCAGGGGATAAAACCTCATTTCGGATCTGGGTGTATGGTTGAATTTGCTCTTTATTGACTGGCAAGGTGTGTGCTTCCAAGTGTATCACATTTTTGACGGCGTTATTTTTAATTTTATTGTTGTCTAATTGTGTTGATAGATGTTTATTGATTGTATTAAGTGGTTTCTGGTTCATATTGAGCCTTTTACATGTACTCGGTATGGGAATTGGTTGAATAGTAAGGTTTGCCTGTCTTTGTCTTTGTTCCTTGTTGTCATATTTAAGGGATGATGACATGATTTAGGGCGGCTATTTCCAGATATTAGAAAAGATTAGTCAGTAACGAAATTTTTAGTTGTTGTGTTTGAGGCCTCTATTTAGCCTTTTCTAGCTTCAGCTAGGTTTATCACTCTGTAAAGAGTCAGAATCAGGATTCAGAAATTGTATCAGGATTAGATCTAAATCCAGGGAATAATTGATTTATAAATTTCCTCAAAAAAATTGTTTATCATAATTAAAATATCTCTCTCTCTCTCTCTCTCTCTCTCTCTCTCTCTCTTACATTAATTTCCCATTACGCGAAATGATAAGCCCTACCAAATTAGCACGTGCAAAATTTTGATATAAGAATCCATACATTGACAATTTATATTTTTATTTACAATTCATGTACAAATACAACACTTCAATGATAAATCCTTATTTTATTTCAAAATACAATGACTAAAGATTTATCAACACCATCTATTCAAGATCAACCAGATATCCCTGATTTAACCGAACAAGAACTTGTCAAATCTTTCTTTACTGATCGACTAACGTATCAAAAAGCCTTGCCTAAATCAACATTCCATAAACATTTCCCCACCAAAACATCACCGATATTGACCCAGCAAATTCGGGACTTATTGGGAAGGCAATATGATAGAAGGGTAAGAAGAATTGGTAGGAATATTAAGAAGTGGTATGGGAAAGGAGACCAACGAGTCGATTTGGTTTTAGAAAAAGAGGACAAAGTTGATTTAGTACATATTGTGGAAGTTTTAAGTCAGATAGAAACAAACCTTAATTTGGAATTAGAGCAAGAAAGAAAAAATTTGGAATTGGATCTCAACAAATTTGAGATGATTACTAGGGATATTATTAGTAATGGAGATGAAGAAGAACAAGATCTGGATCGAAATATTATACCAAACGATGAAAATGTAGTTGAATTGAAAGAGATTGAAAGGTTGCTTGGTATTTTGGAGAACTTAAAAAGGACTAAAGAATTAGAATAGTGTGTTTATTAAAATATACAAAACACCTATTAAAAAAAAAGCCAATTAAGGGTAGTCTTATTCCATCAAGGAAAGAAATAATGAATGAAAAATTGGTTAAATATTATTTCCACTTCTTTACCAACCATAGATACAACTCACTGTATTCAATTCAAGCACATACTTTCCCTCTTTATACCTCTGTCTTACATCTTCAGACAAATGATATTTCCAACCAACTAGCTGATCACATTGATGGCAACAAATATCACTGACTAGGTATTTCCCAGAAAGCATGGTTTTATATCCCCGATTTGAGAGTTTCACGTTGATCACTTTGTCCATAAGATAAGCTATCCCAGTGGAACCACGATATCCCTTGGAAAGAATCAAATCTGAATTGGAGAGATGTGTTTGACAACTGCGACAAGTGTATGTTGTTATATCATTGGAAGAGAAGGACGAGGAAGAAGAAGTAGAATAAGAAGAAGTAGAAGAGTTGCTGCTTACTATGTAATCCGAGTACCTTATTCCCATTGTGTGAGTGATATTTGGCTAGCTTTAAGTTAGATTATTAATTGTTTAATATTGAGTTAATTTTACTAGTGTGTTTGATAGCAGCTATCTTTAAAAAAAATTGATAAAAAAATCGCAAAGAAGGAAAATAAACCCATATTGTAAATTTTGCAGCAATTATATTATATATCTATTATTAAGCTATCTATAAAAAAAAATAAAAGGGCCTGGGTCTATATTTATTGCGTCAAATCATGTGGTTCATGTAAAAAAAAACTCCCTCTAAATTTGACACATATAACCGTTTTCCCGGTCGTCCCAAGTTGCCAAGGGGGTGGGGGCCGTATATGTGTTTTTATCAACTCTCTCAATGATTACATCAGCGATATGTTTGGATGTTTTTTGATTTTATAAAGCTTCGCAGAAAACAAGCTAAACGAAAAAAAAAAAAAACAGAAAGTTCCAATTCAAGTATATTTCCTGATTTCAACGTGGTTCACAATTTATATTAACTTACGTTTAACTACCAATTGGAAAATTGTTATCCCACCTGACCCTTGAAAAATTTCCCTTTTTAAGCTTAAAGCTAAGTGTTATTACATATATTTGATAATCTTCAGATTAGTTTTCGTTTTTTCTTTTCTTTTTTTTTTTTAATTTTCTCTTTTTTTTGACATCTAGAACCAATATTAAATATATACGTGTACTTTCCCTTTATCTTTGTCTCGCCAGTACTCTAAATATATATTCCACACAAGAAGCACCAATCAACAAGAAATGCCAGCAATAAATACATCTAACCGATCACTCATAGTGACTTTCAAATACAATCCAGTGGCTAAATCACCAAGGAGAAGATCTAAGATCAACTTCAATATTGCATCATCTCCTGAAAAGAAATCTACAAATTCCTCTTCTCAAGACATCAAAACAGAAGGTAAAGAACTTCTTCAAAATATTCTTACTCCACCATCAACTGCAACTGTACAACTCGAGTCATCTGAAAGTCTACCCGCAACTCATAAATTAAATGGGCTGATGACCCAAATAGAAAGAGAAGAGTTATCAAAATCCGAACAAGATATCAATTCATTCAGTAGGAAATATCCAAATAAAGACAACAATAAAAGTTCTTTGACTACTGCTCTTCAAAATATATCCAACTTTTCCAAAATTTCACAAACCGCTGATTTAGATTGGTTTGATCAGTCAAATACTGTCATTACAAACTTACAATTATGGAAATCGGTTTATCATGATTTAGAACTTAGGAAGAAGGAACTTTCAAAGAAAAGAGAAGTACAGATTAATAATTATTTTGGATAAACATGAAAGCTTTCCACTAGTTTATAAGTAAGAAAAAAAAAGATCAGGGTTGTAAAAGAATTTTAAGTATATATATATACTATACGAAATTGATGCCATTTTCCTTTTCAATTTTTTTTTTTATTCTAATTTGTTTTACTCTATAGTGCTACTCTTTATATGTTATAAGTATTAGCTTACATTTTAGTATACAGGATAATAACGATAATGATAATGATGGTTTTTTTCTTTTTTTTTTTTATGGTGTAGCTAGATCAATTAATAAGTTAGTTACCACCATCCAATTGAATTCTTCTACCACCATTGATAACTTTCTTCTTAATTAGTAAAATTTGAGATCCACAAAAGACGAAAAATGTTAAATAGACAAGAGCAGCATAAAACACTGTCTTAGCAACAGCAGGTCCATCTTCTGGATCATTGATAGAACCAACCATAGATTCATGGTTAATAGAGAATAGATATCCAATGAATGAAAGAATCACTACCCCGAATGCTGAAAGAATTGTACAGAACCATGCCTTACCAGACTTAGAATATGAATAAATTGTTAGTAAAAAGTCTTATAATCTTTGAGAATTGATTATAGATAGTTCCCAGTACTTACACCAACTAGAGGTTGCATTATGATGTTTGTTAATTTTTCTTTTTTTTTTTATGTAATGGTTAAGGTCTATGAAGACTGCCTCTCTAAGGATAAAAGTTATCTACAACTAAGTTTCAAATCTATAAGTCTGTGCTCTCTCTCTGTCTATCTATAGGCAGCAAGTAGGTCCCGCCTTTTCGGTCCAATTTGCAACACAGGAAATCTAAAGGAACAACAGCCGGGTAATTCCTATATATTTTCTGCCATTGGGCTTAGTCACGTGAATACACACTTGTCATTGCTGCAACCTGCAGCAAAGCATAAACAAACACAAGAGACTTCAAACCCTCCACAAAAAATACGTTTTACTATTTCCACTTATTTCTCTTTATAAAAAAAAAAAACAAAGGAAATTTCTTTGAACTAAGCACACAGAAATCAAACTCTGTGGCCCACATCACAAGCTTCTTATTCAAACATTAACTTTTACCTTATTAAGCTTTAACGTTATTATTTACTTCTCTACTATATACATATATATTCTTAATACATCTTGCAGGTATGTACAATAGACCACGAATGCCTACACCTCCAGAAATCAATTCATCATTAAATGAGCAATCATCTTCTTTTGTTACTTCTTTGCCATCAACACATCCTTCCCATCAAAGATTTGGTAATATTAACAAACTTATTTCAAAATTTTCCAAAATGTCTACTGGAAACGAATCTGAAGTTAAATCTCAAGAAAATTTATTCAAGGGAAAACAAAATTCTTCTCTGGCGGCTACTTCTATTTCTCAAAACTTTGAAGTAATAGACTGCTTCTCTAGTGAAATCTCTTCAGAAGCACCGTTATCTATCTTTACTAGAACAATTCATCCAGTTCCTATTCCCCCAACTGTTAACAATGAATCTAAACCAATCGGTACCAATAAATTCTATGCAGGATTTCTTTTAGAATCTCAAACCTTACCAACTTGGACTCATCCTTATTCTATCTGGTTCTCTAAAGACGCAGGTTATGAAGGGTTAGCCACTTATCAACCAACAGACTCCTCAAGAGTCTTTGGACCTGACGATTCTGATCCGGCCCAGTTTTTCTTCAGTCCTAATGGTATCAAAGAAATGGTATTGGGTTCCTCTGACTTCAACTCATCCACAACTACTGTTGGTTTAACAAACATTAAACATTTGTCAACTGATGTTATTATCAGATGTGGAAATACCGGTTATATGCTCTCCCCTACTGTTCAAGGTCAAGGATTTATCACTGCTATTTATTTTAACTTGATTCCAAAAATCACTTCTGCTGTAGGATTTAGATCTATCACTGATGAAATTTCACCTCGTTTTGGTATCAACAAATATAAAATTGTCTTAGAGAATGGTAGAACTTGGTTGTTATACATTACGATTCCATCAGGACAGTCTTTAAAATTGGCTCAAAAAGATGGTAATACCATTGTTACTAATAACTCTGTCAATGGTGCAGTGTTCCAACTCACCGTTGATTCTAATAACTCTTTCGTCTTTGATCAAGCTGCTGGTGCTTATCCAACTAGAGGTACATTATGCGATGGTTCTGTCTCAGGTTCAATGGGTAAATATTCAATCAAATACTTAGTTGAGGGTTCTTCTAACTCGGGTACTACTGTTATGTATGCCTTACCACATCATATGGACACATTCACCCCTCAGATGAATTCCAAGAAGACAAATGTCACTCTATCTACTACCACCAAGGGAATTGCGACTGCTTATTTGACTAATTCGTTCGATTTTTCCTTGGATGTTCCTTCATTTATTTCCTTTGATCCATATTCTTCCATCCCTGGTGTTTCTATTAATTATTCAACTTCAGTTCTTAACTCCATCAGAACGGCAGCCAATTCTGAAGTAAAACATGATGTCTTTAACTGGTCCAACATCGATTCCATGTACACTTCTGGTAAAATCATTTCCAAATATGCATGGATCCTATATGTAACTCATTTTGTTCTTCATGACGACGAATTGACAAACGTCTTGTTACCAAAAGTTAAAGCTTCCATTGAAAGATTCTCTAATAATATTCAGCAAGTACCCCTCTCTTACGACCAATCTTGGAAGGGTATTTTATCAACTGCAGATGCATCTGGGGATTATGGTAACTCCTATTATAATGACCATCATTTCCATTATGGTTATCACATCCATGCTGCTGCTGTTACCGCTGCTGTAGATATTGCTAGAGGAGGTAATTGGATCAATACCATCAAGCCTTGGGTTGAAAATTTGGTTAGGGATATTGCCACCCCTTCAGATGATGATCAATATTTCCCAGCTTTTAGATCCTTTGATTGGTTCAATGGTCATTCTTGGGCTAAAGGTGTGTTCCCCTCATGGGATGGTAAAGATCAAGAATCAAGTTCTGAAGATTATCATGCTTGGTATGGTGTCAAATTATGGGCAGATGTTATTGGTGATAACTCATTGAAGGAGAGAACTTTGTTACAACTGGGTATCCAAAAACATTCCATAAACCATTACTATTTAATGTCGAATTCTAATACCACACAACCTTCCCGTTTTATAGGAAATAAGGTTGCTGGAATTTTGTTTGAGAATAAAATTGATCATACAACTTATTTTGGAACAAATCTTGAATATATTCAAATGATCCATGCAATTCCAATTTCTTCCTTCAGTTCTTTTATAAGAAGTCCAACTTTTGTCAAAGAAGAATGGGATCAGAAATTAGCAGCTATCGCGGATAATGTCAATGATGGTTGGAAAGGTATTATGTATTTGAATTTAGCTTTGACTGATCCAACTGCTTCCTACAATTTCTTCAATTCTCCAAGCTTTAATGATTCATACCTGGATAATGGACAATCCAAAACTTGGTCGTTGACATATTCTGGTGCTTTTGCCAGTGGTGATTTTGACTAGTATGATTATTTATAAATATATATACAGACACAAGGTCTAATGTTTGTAAACACTGACAAGTAACTGTTCTTTATCACTGGAAGATCCGACATCTCCATTGAAGAAAGGAACAACACATTTAGTGACAACTCCGTCAAATAAATCGAAAATCAAATCTTTTAAATCGTCACCAGTTTGTTTAAAATCTGGGAATGCATTAATTTCCAAAACACTGACATTGAGTTCAGAATCAACAAGAAAATCCAAACCGTATAACTCAAAAGCATTTGCTAATGGTTGGAAATTAATCTTATCAACAGTAGAAGCAGCTTTGAATAATTCTCCAGTGATTTGTTTAATTTGTTCAAATATTTTTTCCTTTTGTGATATTTCCAAACCTTTTAAATCCCAAAATTCAATCACAGAATTATTAGCAGCCACAGTTTCTTCTCCTTGTAAACAAGTATTGGTCAAATGACCAAACATTGGTACCTCTTCAATATCTTCCCCCAATTCATTAGGATTGGTATATGGAGACGCAGCAAATAATGTTAACATCTTCTTATAAACAAACACTTCCAATGCACCATTAGCCAAAACATAAACTCTCAAATGGAATTTCTTGCCCCCATAAGCGGATAAAATTAATGGATTGTCAATATATTTCTGAACGATGAAATGTCTTAATTGTGAAGTTATCACACCATTATTACCTTCAGTACAATCCTCACCTTCAGCATCTGTATCGTCTTCTTCAAATGAATCAAAGATGGCTTGTAGTTGATCAATTGTTTGAAATAATCGGATCCCTTGACCTCGATCACTCATACTTGGTTTCAAAATCCAAGTATTAGTATTATTATTGATTTCATCACGTAATTCGTAACATTCGTCAAGAGAATCTTCCAAAAATTCAGCATAATCCACTTCTAAATTGTAACTTTCAGGAAACGCTTTGGTAAGAATACTACTTGGGTTCTTAACGGTATGAATATGGATCGTGTTGGCTAAATAATGTTTTCTTATTATGGCCTTACGATAGATGTATGAATTGATCAAATAGTTATCATCTGAATATATTCTATCAAAGTCTAAGTCTTCATAGTCACCATATTGGAAGGTTTTGAGGGCGTTTTGACATTTAGAGGAGATTTGAATATATGGAAGATGACGGGAAAGTGAGCTTTGTAAAGCTGGATAGATATATGATGAAGTTGGAATGGAGAGAATTATTTCTTCTTCGTGTTGATTAAAAGTTAAGTTTCTCAATTTCTCTGGAATTGATTCAATAGATTTTGCAGGTTTTTCTTTTGCAACAATGGCACTGTTAACATATTTTTTGTTTTTGTTAGTATATATAAACGTAGATGAATATATGAAACAAGTGACTGATAAGAAACGTGGCAAAAGCTTAGCAATAAATTTATTTAATATGAAGAGACATAGTATAATAAATGAACAAAAATAAAATAAAATAAAATAAAAAAAGAGAAAGAAAAGAGTTTAATAACAGTAACAACAACATATATCTTAGCCTGAAGAACAATGAAACTTACTTTAATTTGATTTCACCAGTGATGGCAACATCTTTGAAAACAGCCTTCAATGGAGTGACACTGTGTGGGAAGAAAGTTAGTATAACAATAACATTTTTTTTTTTTTGTTTTTTTTTAAAAATCAAAAACATACCTGACACAATTATTCAATAAAGCAACACTGTCATTCCATTCGCCCTTCTTGGCACTAGCCAAAACAGCCTGATGAACAGCATCGAAATCAGGAGCCCATTTAAATTGGATTTTCTTCTCACTAGATACATCAACGATATCAGCATTGGCACTCTCTTTTTGTCCATTTTGAGATTTGAAAATAGATCCCCATTTGTTCTCTAAAATAGACGCATAATGGATCTTAGTCTCGCCTAATTTCAATTCCTTATGTAATGGCACATTAATAGCGTACAAATCAACACCTATTCCCCAATTTTCATAAAGATGAGTAATCAATTTAACAGCGATCAAACTAGCTTCTCTCAATTCATTTGGCTTCAATTCTCTGGTCTCAAAGGCATAACTCAACCCAATGGCCAACTTACCAGCCAATGAAGCTTCCATGGCTGCACCTACGGTACCTGAAGAAGTGATATACGTAGCAGATGAATTTCTACCAACATTAGGACCAGATATAACCAAATCAACAGGTCCCTTTTCCTTATAAAGATGATGAATTCCAATATCTGAACAAGAAGCAGGAGTACCGTCAATCAAAGCCCATTCTTTATGCTTTTTCTTCAAATCTTCTTGGGGTTCAGCAAATGGGCCTAGGAAGCTATTAGTCTCTTCGTTGCCTGTTGGATATATGAAAGAGGCTGTGAGATCTTGACCGGCAAAATGAGCCTTACCAATCCAAGATCTTTGAGTATGTGGAACAACAATGGAAAGATCCCAATCCGTGTATTTGGCAATGGCAGAAACCAAGTAATGAACATATGGTGAAGATGTCTCATTCAAGGGACCATCATCGTTTGTTAGAAGAACATGCATTTTTTTTCGTCCTCCTGGTTTGAAGTTGTTTTAAGATTAATTTTTGCCCTCCAAATACAAATATTAGTTGATCAAATATTCTTAAATATATATTATATATTTATCCTTTGTTTTTGTTTTTTTTTTTGAGTAGGCGGGCGGGCAGGTATTTTCGCGAAGATGAGGTTGTGAATTTTGTAAGGTGTGCGTGTGTGTGCACGAGTGGTAATTTCACCAAAAAAATCTCACCTAAGTTCAAAAAATTCATCATTAATAAAATAACTAATAAAGTGGAGAAGAATTGATACCCATCACCAAAGTTATTACCTAATGTCCTTTCTTCTATCACAAAACCTTCTTCATCAAGATGTCGACGACGAAAAGCTAATGTTGGCTGAAGTTCAATTCGAAGGTATGAAGACCACTTTCAACACGTAAGTACTCATTTAACCCATCCTCCCCCCAACTCCCATAAAATACTAACAAATCTCCAACCAAAGCATGCTCAAGACATGTCGTTCCAAGTGCATACCAGAGGAATACGGTGAAGCCGATCTTACGAAGGGTGAAATGGTATGTATAGATCGTTGTGTGTCCAAATACTACAAGGCCAATATCCAAATAGGACAATTTGCACAATCACAAGGAATGGATCCAATGAAGCTACCAAGTTATCAACAATGGTTCAAATTACAAAGAGAGATGGAGAGAAATAGTCAGAAATAAGAAGAAGAAAAAATAAACAGTTGATCCTAATATGAATAAATATGGTATGAGGTGTTTTCACTATCTGGGGGGGGGCTTTTGTATATAGAAGTGACTTCACCTACGGGGTTTATAGCTATGAATGAAAAGGTTATCATTATTTTTTTTTTTTACTGTTGCAACAAATTTAAAGAGAGAAAGATTATCCATGTCTACCAAACTTACCAAGGCATTTGGCTCTACTAGGAGGAAGACCCACTAATTCTTTCTTTTCAAGGTGTCCAATAGTCCAATATTTATGGTCAAAGAATTCTTTCCATCCATTCAATCTTCTCAATTCCTGAGGTTCAATATCCCTTAAATCGTAACTCAAATGATCCATACAGTTTGTAGCAAGCGCTCTAGAAATCTCTCTTCCAGCAAATATATTATATGCACCACTGGATCCATACTTATCATGGCCATCAGAAACATCCCAAATTGTTCCATTGATAGAAATGTATATGGGCTTTGAAGGGTCTGTGCCGTTAAATTCGGATAATTCTTCAAGTGTTAAGGAAATATTGGGTCTAGTGATGAGATTTTTGATATAACCGGGTTTGATATACTTACCGTTGTATCCAAAGAATAAGTAAGTTTCAGTGGACATATAGGAAACGAAACAGATTAGCATTAAAAACCCAGAAAACATTCTAACCCAATCTAATACTGATAATTTAAAAATTGAAATATCTTCATCATTTGAATGATTTTCTATAGATTCAACATTTTTAACTTTAATCTCCTCAATTTTAGGTGAAGTTTTCTTTCTTTGTTTCAAATCATTATCAATTGAGGATTGTCTTGAGTGGATCAAACTCTTGTCAGCAGCTAAACTCGTGTCCATTTTTTTTTTCGGAACTTATTTGATGATATATGTGGGATAATAAATTATTTATGGTATTAATCAGATATAATTTAATTTATCTTTGGAAGTAATATGTAATATTATTGTATAAAAATAAAGAATCTTTTGTGCATTTGACATATTTTTTTTATTTTTTTTTGGGTTTTGAGAATCTCATCTGACGTCGTTCCCTGCATTACTCCTAAAATAAGCTTCGTTTGGGGACCACATACAATACAGCTTATATAACATCTTATGTAATTATTTCTCTTCATTACTTTGTGGTACGTACCAGAGTGCATATAACAAAGGGCGCGCGCGAAATATAGTAATAGTGACTCAGCTCACCAATGCACAGACGGGGAGTTGTATAGGCGAAAAACTCATAGAAAGCAGCATAATTTTTACACATAGTAGAGACTTTGCCACCATACTAAAAGACCCATACTAAATTTTCCCCATACTTAAGATCCCATAGTTAATTTTTTACTAATGTATGTATGATATCCGAGATTTCGGGTAGACTAGTTTCAGTTTGGATAAGAATTTTATTACAATTGGGTATGATATGAATGATTTTTAATGGCATTTAAACAAGAAATTAGGGTGTATTTATTGATTTCCATGATGTTTTTGACGTTTGGTAAAACTAATGGTGAACTGATGAACTTGACACAACTACTAATGTCATGAATCAAATATCGCGATTAAGGATAAACAGGTTCTCAAGAAAAAAAAAACAAAAAAAAAGATTCAGATAAACACAACAATAAATTCAAACATATCAATTACTTTCATTCAATTCTGGATTTACACTTTCTACTTTTTGATATTTGGGGGGAATTGATTTCAACGATTTCTGAGTTTGGGAAAATGAAGTTGGGGGATTGTTCTTTTTTTTTTTTCCTCAAAATTTGTTGTGGTGGTGCTACTAGTAATTTTTTCTTCTTTGGCAGTTTAGACAGGTTGCGGGTGATAAATTGGTAGGAATTTTAAGCTGGGTTTCAAAATCAAGTTCTTTCTAGCGAGAACAGTTAGGCGGGAGAAGCTAGGCGGAGCGGGATGTCTGACACGGTTTGTGTTTTGTTTTTTTTTAATATCCCAGCCAAAGTGATAAACAAAACAATTAAACGCGGTTTCCCAGCCAAAAAAAATTTGCCGCAGTGATGATTTTCGCTGGCAAAGAAAGTGTGTGCTGAGTTTTTCCCACCTTTATAAAATTGCCTGTCTGCCCATATAAAATCTTACTCCATACTAACTCCGTCCCATACACGCAACAATAACTGATTTTAATACTAACATCACATAATAGTATAGTCAAAAAAAAATGTCCGGTACCAGAAGAGTCCAAAAGTCCATCAGAAAGAAGAAGGGTATGTTTTATTTTATTTTAGACAAGTCAATTCGACTTTTTTTGGCAAATTTATCCTTTGTTTACATCATTGTTTTTGCTTTGTTTATTTTTTTTTCGTGTCACATGTACTAACAATCCTTACTATACAGATCCAAACGCTCCAAAGAGATCTTTGTCTGCTTACATGTTCTTCGCTAACGAAAACAGAGACATTGTCAGAGAAGAAAACCCAGGTATCACCTTTGGTGGTGTTGGTAAGTTATTAGGTGAAAAGTGGAAAGCTTTGACTCCAGAAGACAAGAAGCCATACGAAGCTAAGGCTGAAGTCGACAAGAAAAGATACGAAGCTGAAAAGGCTCAATACCTTTCTGAACAACAATAAATTAGTTATTGAATTGATTAACGACTGCTGGTTTTAAGGTTTTTTAAAAAAAGGTTGGTTTTATTATTTTGTTTGTTTGGGGTTCGGTTATGTTTTAAATTCGTTTTTTTTTTCTTTTTATGTCGAGACGTTGCTGATTCTTCTATTAATAGTCTTTTTGGTTCCGTTCTAGATTACTTGTTACATTCTGACCTCGGCCAGTGTGAATTGGTCGATGCTGAAGAATCTGATATTTCTTCATGTCATCGATTTACTTTGCATCGACTGGTTTTGTTGGATCGTTATTGTTTTTGCTTACTTTTTTATAATTTATATATATATTTTTATATATCTTTGTACAATTATTACTATTTTTTAATTTTGAATATGTAATGAGCTCAAGTAACAGCTTTAAATTTCCAAATATCAAGCTTATTTGTGATTTTTTGTTTTGATTTTATAAATCAAGTTTATGTTGACATGTTATATGAAACGCGTCTTGTTTTGTCGCGAAGTTTGTTTTGATTTGTAACTATGGCAACATCTTTTTTTTTCTTTATATATATATATATATATATATATAATCTCAGTTTGATGTTTGGTTGTGCCTTTGTGTTTAAGTTGAAATAAATTTTAACAGGAAATTGTTAGCTGCTACGCTATCTATAGACTCTGAAAAGGTCACATAATGACAAGTAATGAAGTCATAGAAATCACAGACGATGACCTAGAGGTGATTGAATTGTATGTTGGTTTGTTTGTTTTTTTCTATTTTTTATTAAGTGGGCGCTTTGCGTTATTGGTCTTTCTGATTCCTTGAACTAACAAAGATTATTTTCCCTCAGGCTTAGTGACGGGGAAGTAGAAGTTGACTCTAAAGAAAATGTTGTTACGCAACAACAAGTAGCCACTTCAGAAACATGTTCAAGTCTTGTGAATTTGGATACATCTTATAATTTGTCCCTTCAAAGCTCATCTTTCATACAGGTCCAAAGCAAACAACATTCACAGATATCAACCCAGCGACTAACAACAAATAGTGATCGTATTAAAGGTAATTTATCATCAGCTCCAAAAGCTAAGGACAGATTTGATGAACTTATGAGTCTATTATCAGACGATGATGACAACGAAGACGCTACTGTCGTTCAAAGGGAACAGTTTACAAAGATGATGCCAGCACAGGCTAGTAGGAACATCAATGACTTTAATTTTCCAAACTTTAGATCCTCATCGTCATCAGATCCACTTTTAAAAAGTTATATATCTTCTAAAGACAAGACAAAGATCGCAATAGCTGACAATTCACTCTCATTATTAGATACGTCCATTGAGGACTACATAACTTCTAAGAAAACACGAATTCAATTAGATGATACTTCATTTGTTCAACAGGGTGAATCACACCAGATCAATCTCTTGACCTCATCACCTCGAAAGGACAAAACGGTATCTTTCAATGATGATGATGACGACTTTTTGAGACGACCAGATACTGGAAAAAACATCTCTTTGGTACGAAGCTCTACAGATATTGATGGCTTTAATCTCCAAAGGATACCTAACCCAGTTTCTCTTCTCAATATCAATAATACTCATGGTGATACCGATTTTGAAGATACTGCCGATGATATTGTTCTTCCATCAGACTCTGAATCTGATATTGAACCAATAAGAAGGAAAGATAATAGTTTGATTCATAGCGAATCATCAGGTATCGAAATAATACCTGTTTTCAAACCTTCTTTAAAAAGAAAGAGAGAAATATCTAACAGTTCCCTCCTTGACAGTTTTGAAGAGTATGATGCGATTAATAAACAGAGAGGAAGGAATGAGGTTTCTTACAAAAATGGGTTTAAAGGTTCTTTGCTGGCTGAACTTAACCTTGAGAATGATTCAATTGCTAGACGTTCTTTATCGGACCCGGGATTCAACAAGCCCAGCAACTTCAGAATGACTGACTTGTCAACGTTAGCACAGTCTAACAAATCAACAAATTGCAATAAGTTATCGGAGACTTTGGATAAGACAATTGCCTCGAGACCAGCTCAACGTATACAAACGTTAACCAACGCATTAACCTTTTCATCTAACTTACAAACAAAGGCAAATGAAAAGACCAAACAGTCTGCTGTCAGAATGACAAAAGAACAGCGTGAAGAACTGAAACAAGTTCAAGCTCAGCGAAAATTAACCTATAAATTATTCAAAACTGCAAATAAATCTAAACGTGAAAAAGAGGAGCTACTAAACGAAATGATTCTCAATATTTCTCCAGAATTGTTGGAACAGTTTAAAACCGTGGAAAATTATGAAGAAATATTCAAAGATATACAGATCAACTCAAATCATCAGCCAAACGAGAGACTAATCACGTTCTCAAGAAAAGTTACTTCTTTTTACAACGCTTCTGTTGATTTGTTTTATCCAATTGAACCTTCAATTGTTCCCGAAAAATTTGCAACATTGGTTTATAAAGCAGAGGATTTCTTATCTTTGGTTGAAAATAATACTGCCCTACCGACTTTCCAGAAGTTTCAAACTGATAACGCCAATAGAATCAACAATCTCATTATTATTATCATAGGATATGACTCCTTGTTATCCAAGATCAGATCTCAGCAAAATAGAGCACATACAGCTCTTGTACGTCAACAACTGGAGCCAACTTCAGAACTACCACCAACAACAACCACCAATAGTAGGAGTAGGAAGAAAAAGACACCTCAGCTATCTGCTATAACACCAGAGGATATCGAAGATGCAGTGGCTGTATTAGAAGTCAACTCTTTCAAGACTTTCACGACAAAAAATATCTATGATACACTTATTCGGCTTCGTTCCTTTGCATATACTATTTCTTCAGCTCGTTATGATAAAAATGAAAGAAACCCCGACTTTGCTACTATTGGTACGCTGAAATCAGGTAAAGATATGGATCAAGCATATTTTTTGATGTTACAGACATTACCTATGATGACTGAACCAAGAGCCAAGCGTACCATGGAGAAAATCCCAACTTTTAGAAGGCTTTATGAGGTTGTTCAGCAAGAAAAATCTCTCATTGGTAACGATGGGAAGAGTTTGTTTCCAGGGTCTATTGAGGATATGGTTAGAAGATTATTCAGCAGTGAAGATGAGGAACAATTATTGAGAAACCAGATATAGGGTGTATATATAGACATAGTCGCCTCTTCAACTATTTGGTTATGCTACATCCACAGGCGTGCTATATATATTCTTTGTTTTTTAGAACACATATTCATAATCTTCATTGTAGAATTAAAATATATATAACTATGTTGGCTCGTTTTTTCAACCTTCAGTCTTTGGTGTTGGCGGTTGCGGCTCTTCTTCTGCCTCCTCTTCCTTTGCCCTTGTTGTTCTCCTCTGTACCTTCACCACCAGTTTCAGTTCCAGATTCAGCCTTTTCTTTATCACTTTTGGTTGTCTTATCTTTCCCAACAGGTGGATTTTCCAATAAATACAAATCAGCTTCATCTGGATCACCGTTTATCTCTCTGGCGTAATCCTGTAACTTTTCCTTGAGTCTTTGGGCTCTAACTGTGGCATTCCTTAACTTTGTCAAGTTGCGAATGTATTCCTCACTTCTCTGAAGAGCAATAGTGGTAAGTTGTCTGGCACGTTCTGCCAAATCTGGGTCAATGTTTAAAGTTTGGGCAGATGATAAGAATTGCGGAAGAGCAAAGAATGGGTCCTGTGTGTCTTGAGTTGAATGTCTTCTTGTAATACGTTTGGATTCTTCTGGTTCAGCTTCTGTTATCAATGCTGTTATAGTACCATCTTGAGATGATGGAATGACTGTCTTTGTGGTGGTGTCTACAGATTCGGAGATTGAAGTAAAGTCATCTAAGATACTCTTGTAAACAGGTAATTGCAAATCCTTCTCAAGAATCTGGTTACCACCTTCACCAAGAAGAGTGTCCAGCAAAGATGAAAGCTTCATAACAAAGCTTTGCTCTCGCTCAATCGTTTCAATCGAATGACTTGCTAGTCTTTTAAGAACGTTGCTCTTGTATGTAGAAGCAATCGAAGGTCTCGTTATTAAATCAGTTGGATTGCTGATTGGTGCAAGGATTGACTCAATGTCAAGTTCCTTGTATATCTCCAAGTCGTCATCATCACAGTCTTCATCATATTCATCAGATTTTGGTCCCTTTGTAAGATTGTATGTGTCCAATCTTCTTCTTTTGTAGACAGTTCTTGTGGTTCTATTGTATTCAATGGCTTCTATGTCGTCATTGCAGTTGTTCAAACCATCAATATGATCTCTATGGACTTTCTCGGCACCATATAGCAGTTTGTTACCACGATTACTGGTTTGACCCTGGATCACTCCCTCGTATATTTGGTGACGTTTGTTTCTTTTAACTGTATCTGAGAATTCACTTTTTTTTCAGTTCAAAGTTAGTATATATATTCAATAAAATTATCATTGGTAGTTTGATACATACGTCACGAGATTCAAAACTTCTGATTCTGGAAATTCGTCTTCTGTCATTATTATAGTCTATTTGGTTAGTTGGTTAGGTTTGTGAGTTTTTTTTTTTTCAATGAAAGTTCCAGTACTTAATATTAATTTCATATAATCAAATGGTGTTATTTGTTTTGTGGATTTTTGCAAACATCCTATGAGGAGAATAAAGTAGTGCCCATACCAGGTATGTTGAGTGAATCTTCTTACATCTAATAACTGAATATTATATATATATAACTCACGTGAAATAGTTATAGGGTTACGTGGAGTGTTTTTTGAAAATTACGCGTCAGATTGTTTTTTTAAAAGAAAAAGGAAATTTGCCCGATGATTTCTGACAAAAATATGGCAGATTTTTTTCTCGCAAAACGCGACTTGTCAAAGGTTAATTTTTAGGAAGGCGACAACGCGTCTTAACTTTTTTTTTTCATCTAGGTTCACTGGGAGACACGTAAATTCCGGGATCTTAAAGAAAAAAAGAATACAATTTAACGAATTCCAATTGCACGCCACGCACATTTACTGAAAGAAGGATTCTTCTTAAAGACATTTTACACAAATAACACATATTATATTAAAATGCTTGAAGCCAAATTCGAACAAGCCGCTCTTTTTAAGAAGATCATTGATGCTATCAAGGACACTGCTTCTCTTTGTAACTTCAACTGTACCGAACATGGTATTACAGTACAAGCTGTTGATGACTCCCGTGTTTTATTAATTTCCCTTTTGATCGGTGCTGACTGCTTCGAATCATACAGATGTGACCAAAATGTTACCCTAGGGTTGGACTTGACCAACTTAGGTAAGGTTTTGAAGACTGGTAATACAAACGATTCCTTGACCTTGATGGCTGATGATTCTCCAGATTCCATCGTTATTGTCTTTGAAGACACGGATAAGAGCAAGATCTCAGAATACACCTTGGCTCTTATGGATATTGAGACCGACTACTTGAACATTGATGACATGGATTCCGACTCCGTCATTACTTTGCCTGCCGGTGAGTTTCAAAAGATTGCTAGAGATTTATCCCAAGTGTCTGACTCCTTAACTATCTTAGTCACTAAGGACACCATCAAGTTCAACGTTAAGGGTGAAATTGGTGTGGGTAACGTTGTCTTAAAGCCAGTTACAGACTTGGAGAATCCAGAAAAATCCGTCAAAATTGAAATGGAAAAAGCTGTTGATTTGACTTTTGGTTTGAAATACATTCTCGATATCATCAAGGGGTCGGCCTTATCCTCCTCTATCACTATCAAACTGACTGATCAAACACCAGCCTTGTTCGAATTTAAGTTGTCCTCTGGTTACTTACGTTTCTACTTAGCTCCAAAGTTCGACGATGAGGAATAAGTCTCTTCATTTGGTCGATACAATTAATTTATTCTGTCTTTTTTTTTATATGTATATGTGTATGTGTATTGTACGGGTTTTTCATTTCATTTGTTTAATAGATATCTTTCTTTTTTCGCTTTTTTTAAAAAATTAACAAGGCATATTCGGTAAATATATATATATATCTAAAGGTAGTCATTGTCTATCTCAGAAGCTAGATGTACTCAATTCTGAAGTCAGTAAATCCATGGCATCCTGTTGATAAAATGACTCTTTCAAAGGTTCCAAGAACGTGGATCTAACAACAGCTCTCTCACTCAACGGCAATATCAATCTGAAAGCATCGTGTTGGTTCAAGTAATATCTGAAAAGTCTCTTACTCCTAATAAACCCCATATTCTCATATAATCTGATAGCAGCAGCATTGACTACTTCGGTCTCAAGCATAATCTCATCAGCACCCTCTTTGATCATCTCATTAATGGACAATTTGACCAACTTTTTAGCAATACCTTGCCCACGATATTCTGTCTTCACGGCAAGCATGCCGATATATCCACGAGATCTAACATCTTTATGTGACTCCAATTTGGATACAATAGTCCCTATCACTTGTGAAGTGTCTGTGTCACGAGCAATATAGCATAGATTCGGCCATTGATTGAGGAAGAATTTGTATACATAGATGGAGTATGGTTCTGAAAGATCAACACTGATTAGATCTTGAAGTGCTTTAAGATCTGATTCATTCTGAAGATCAAGTTGTGAGTAAGATATTTCGGGCATGTTAATTTGTGTGAGATGTTGTTGTGTGTTTTTTTTTTATAGCAATTGATTAATAAATTGATTTCGTCAAGTAAAAAAAAAAAAAAACACACACACTAAAGTGGGTGTGGTGGTACCCTACTAAATTATCTGCCAGCAATTAACGGGTAACATTATGAAAATCCGGATAAGAAAGCCTGGAAAAAAAAATATACGATAACCACAGAAACATACATACAATTTATTAGAAAACAAGGAATCATAATATGATATGATTCATTAAATTTTTCCATTGACACAACGAAACAAGCTAGATATTTTTACCCATCCAGTTTTATTAAAGTTGAAATTATTTTAACTACACTTGTGTACACTAAATCCTTGGACTAATTCTGATTACTCTCTCACACTACACATACTTGGTTAGGACCAAGTTCCTTATGATAAACGCCACCCAAGTCTGATCATTCTAATTTATACTCCTGTATTTTTTAACTATTCCGTATGAGATTATCCTAATGAGTACCTCAATCAATAAAGAGCTGATTATCATCTACAACGCCCATTCGGGTGATTCATTCAAAATCAATAGACACTATTTTGTGTCATTAGATGAAATTAAGAAGTTCTGTTCCAAACAATTCAATATACCCATACAGCAAATCTTCCTTATTTCTCCCTTTGGTATGAAACTTAAGATAACTTTCCTTGAACAACTTGATGAAGTTTATGTATTTGATAGGAATTTATTCTCAGTGTACAATGACGATCAATCCATAAGAAGATATATACGCAACAAATATTCCATTGATTCATTCAAGATGAACTTTGTACTTCCAATCCACTCACCTTTGGAAGATATTGACCTAACAATAGTGACACAATCAAGAAATTCAAGACAACTTATGGGTCTTCTTACTACCAATCTTGGCTGGGTTTCTGCTATTCAATCTGATACTAAGCTTTTTGTAAAACGGAGTAAAGAGGTAAGTGCTAAGAGTTTAATTATTTTAAAGGCTTTGAAAGTGGCTTGTCAATATATTGAAAGTTACTGTAATGATATAAAGAAACAATTTGATGTATCCGTTGATCTTATTATCAACATTCAAAAACATTCTTTGAACCTTAGCTGGAATGATCATTGGAAGAACTTGGAAACCATTTATGATATAAATCAAACCCCATTGAGTGATCTATTGAACAAGAAAGAACTTAATGACGTTGCTCATGAAAGTATCAGGCTCAATGAAAGCATTAATTCTTCATTCATATCTCATAAGTCTCAATTGAAGTCTTCAAAAAACTTCAGGGAAGGTGTTGATACTGATTTAAACTTATTAGAGAAGGAAATAATAGTCCACTTGAATACTTTACAGCTTGATAACAAGCTTAATAATATGAATACTGTCTGTGATAAGCTACGGTCAGAAACGAAGAGTTTGTTATCTCAGTCGAGCACTATTGATGATATTTCCATCGATCTTATATTGGACTTATTCACTTCACAAAAGTCCAATTCCGTTACACAAATCTACCAGCAATCAAATGATCTATATATTTCTTTGAAGAAATTGATTGACATTTTCAATAAAGTTCAACTTCAAACTTCAACTTTTCTACAAAGATTATCTCAAGCACAAGCTGATATGGTGACATTGAAGGAGTCTCTAAAGGAATTTTCCATAAAAACAGAATCTATACAAGCTCTTGAATCAAAACTTTGTCTCACTATTGATTTGCCTTTATTATATGGTCTTTATATCACCGAATGTTTTCGTCGTGACGAGTGGTCTAAAAGGATAAAGAAATTGGCTGGTTCTACTAATGAGAATTTTGCAAATTTCAAGGAAAAAGAGATTAAGCTTAGATCTATTTGGATAAAAAATTACAGTGAAATTTTATCTTTACTTGATGTTGACTCTACTGTATTTATTAAGAATGGTATGCTAAGTTTCGATTTAAATGTTATGGAAGAGGTTAATAATTCGTCACCAGATGCTGGTTCCAAAAACATTATTAGTTACGATGAAGTTGTAAGATACGTGGAGCAACTACATTCAAATGGTATCAATCCTGATATCATCAATTTACTTACAAAGCATGTCAATGAAATCCCAGTGAAAATGGCCAAGATTAAATTACATGACCCAATTAACCCTGATTCTTCAACGGTGTTATCACCTGTTGATAAAGAAACAATTACTGGTTTAAAAACCAGAATTAAGAAATTGGAAAATCTTCTTCATCAAAAATCTTTCCAACCAAATGTTATGATAGGTCCTCCAGAGTCGAAATTTTCAGCAATGGCTAAACGTTCTATTGTCAATAGCACGATTAATGGCACAGAGAATGAAATTCCAGTTAGATCTTCAAGTCCAATTGCTCCAAATGTTGAAACCACTCAAATATTGAAGCTTCAAGATAAAAATATGCATCTAACAACTGATTTAAAGAATGAAAGAGGGAAATTGGATACAATCACCGATGAACTAATATCTTTGAAACAGACACTATCTATAAAGGAATTTGACATCCAAACGTTACAGAAGCGTTTGGAGAACTTACAGGATGAGAAAAGTAGTGATATATCTAAACTTCAACTTGAATTGACAATGGAACAAGCTTGCAGGGGAAATTTGGAGTCTGAACTTGAGAGAAAGACTACCGAGTTGGAATCTATAATGCAGAAACATCAAGATGAGAAGATTTTACTTGAAAAAGTTTCAAGAGAAGAAATAGAAAACTGGAGAGGTAAGTTTGAAAGACAAGAGAAGGATTTATCTCAAAGGGAAAAGGAATATCAATATTGTGAAAATTCGGCCAAAAACCAGTTGGAAGGTGTTAATGAACAGCTTGATCTTTTGAAAAATGAAAAGAAAGTTGTCGATGGTCGATTATCCAAATGCAATGATGAAAATAAAAAAATCAACGAGACTCTTAAAACTTTAAAAAGGGAAAACAAAAATCTCAAAGAGGAAGTTCTGAAATCTAGCAAAGAGAGTCAATCGATGAAGGAGAACATTTCAACACAATTAGTTGATTATGAGGTGAAAATTAAGAAGTTAAAGGCGGAGCTAGAAGATTCACTGGCCCAGAATACTAAGCTAAAGACAGAATTACGCACCAAAGATAACAAACTCGATGAATTCGAAGAGCTTCTTTCTGAAAAGAACAAGATAATTACTCAACAATCGGAAGAGGTTTCTTCTCTGAGTGCAGAAAACAAGGAATTGAAGCTCATAGTAACAACACATGAGACCAAGTTGGTGGAATCGAACGAAGACTATGAAAAACTTCTTGGTATGAAAAACGATTTGTTGGAGAATATGTCCAACCGTGAAACTGAATTTGCAAAGGAGAAAACATCTCATCATGAAGAAGTAGATTTATTGAAGTCAAGAATCGAAGAATTGGAACAAGCACAGTTGGCCGAGGTGAAGAGAGATGATGATGATACTCAAAAAACTAATACCATAAGAAACGAAGAATCAGAAAGACAGGCAAACACTATTTTCCAACTTGTGATAATAATAAATTCTTTGATTATAAAATCTCGAGACTTGAGTGAGATTCTTTTCCAATTTTACGAAATTCTTTGTTCATCATTAAAGTCACTTGGTCTTTTAGCTGTTAAGAATGAAATTGGAGAAGTGAAAATAATTCGCTATAAAGGTCTGAAAAGAATTGTTGATGAATCAACTTTGGAATTACCAAACGGTTTATCTTGTGGTTTAATTGCTGATGTGGAAAAACATTTACTTTGGACTGAACTTCCAAATACTACGGAGTTGACATCTGATTTGAATCAAGAAGCGACTTTAAGTTCGAACAATTTGCTGGCAAATTCGGAATCTCTTGATCCAATAGTCGATACTTTGATTAAGAACTACAATTTGACATCATTCGAAGATAAATATATCGATTTTGTGAAGAGTGTTGACAATTTGACTCCATTATATCAATCACATATTGCAAAGAGATTCGCTGAAGTGGAGTCATTGGCCAAGAAGGAACTAAAAGACAAGCGAAAGTTGAAACTAGAGCTTCAACAAAAAATAACCATTAGAGACTTCAAGAAGGGTGATTTGGTATTATTTCTTCCAACAGGTAATAATGATTCTTCATCTGTTCCTGAGAAAAAGACAATATCATGGGCTGCGTTCAATAATATGAAAGATGTTAAGTTTTTAAAGAAATTTGATGAGAAGTGGGATACGATAGATAACAATAAAAATAAAAAATGGTTTATTGGGAAGGTTTTAGATATTGAAGCTGTGAATCCTGAACTCGGAGAGTTTATTATCAATTCTCAAGAGTATGAATTTTGAGGCCATGTATAATTTTTCAAGAATGACAATTAATATTTAGTTTATCTGAGATATCTATAAGTACATTAATTGATAAGTTGATACTGTTCTATGTAATCAATACATATTTTAAATCTCAATTATAATTAACCCCAAACGGGTCGATCACATCTTAACATGCAGGTTCTCTCGTATTACTTTTGCGAATAATCGAACTTTTGGCCACCTGAACAAATAAGAATTGACGGGCGTGTGGCGTAGTTGGTAGCGCGTCTGCTTAGCATGCAGAAGGTCTCCGGTTCGACTCCGGACTCGTCCATTCTTTTTTTATTCAACTTAATTCTAAATATGTATAACTGCTCTTGTAATTTCATTTGTTACCTATTGCATGAATATATCAACATCCTTTTTTTTTTTTCAAAACCAAGGTACGAGTACCCTGATTCTTGTAATATTATCCAAACAAAAAACTCAATTGTGAATCACACAAAATTTAAACTGTAAACATCAATATAAAAAAAAAAAAGAAAACTCTTAATAAACTAATTCATATAGTATGTAAAATAGTAGTATAAAATGTGGGAAAGTTAGTTTATATAGATGTATCATAATGTTTTGGAATAAATGAGATGTGACCATAAACTGGCATAAGGGAATAATATTTTAGGTCGTGTAATAAGCACCTTAACATTAATTCACCTAGTAATTGTGATCATATCATATTACGACTAAATATTTATTTATATTAAAGTAATATAAAATATAAACTCCTAGTTTTAAAATTTCTATTAAAATATTTTTTAAAAAAAAAATATATATATATATTTTCTTTTACTTTTATAAAAAAAAAAGTTTTTTTTTTAAAAAGAAATATCTTATACAATATAAAACTTATTTTAATAAAATCTATTTTGAATATGGACGTAGCTACTTTTTTATAGATTTTATATATTATTTCAAATATATTTATATACACATATTTACTCAAATTATTGGATATTGAATTCGTTTTTTATCTGTTAGACTAGACAAATATTACTATATCGAGACGAAAAAAAAAAAAAAAGTCTATTCCAAGATAAGTTTTGATTCAGACCTGATTATAAAATTGATAAAATTATATTCAAATTTATGAAATAAAAAAAAAACATAAATATGCCCGACGTGGGGCTCGAACCCACAGCCTTGAGATTACCTTAAGAAAATGAAACTATTATTTTCTTGTATTAAGAGTCTCACGCGCTACCGATTGCGCCAGCCAGGCAATCACTTCTAATAAGAAAAAGAGCTTAATGTCCCACAATGTAAAAGTCTTAAAAAATGGTTGTTAAAAATGTATCGTAGAAATTTTTTTTTTTTTTACTTTGGCTTTTTTGCCTGTACAAATATTGAAAATATATACGAGGAACTATCTAGATTTTACAAAGCCGTAATATGATATGATCACATGACATATTACTAGGTGAATAAATGTTAAGGTGCTTATTACAGGACCTAATACATTATTTCCTTACACCCGTTTATGGTCACACCACATTTATTCCACACATTATGATTTATATAAACACTTTCACTTATTTTATACTATTATTTTACATACGTTCTATAGAAAGTGTTTAGCAGAAATTGGATAGTTTTTCAACTTCACTATTGTACTAATAAGAACAAATTCACTCTTTACAAAGTTGTCGTTTTCCACCCAGTCTATTTAATGGT
>JADIOT010002580.1:26933-96759 GCA_018343995.1 Waltiozyma sp. UFMG-CM-Y6624
AAAAAATTATTAATAAAATTATTTAAATTTTAATTGGTTTTTTATTTTTTAAAATAAACAAATATTTATAAAACAGAAAAAAAAAAAAAAAAAAAAAAAGTCTATTCTAAGATAAGTTTTGATTCATACCTGATTATAAAATTATATTCAGATTTATGAAATCAAAAAAAAAAAAAACATAAATATGCCCGACGTGGGGCTCGAACCCACAGCCTTGAGATTACCTTAAGAAACTGAAACTATTATTTTCTTGTATTAAGAGTCTCACGCGCTACCGATTGCGCCAGCCAGGCAATTACTTGTAAAGAAAAAGAGCTTAATGTCGGAAAATGTAAAAGTCTTAAAAAATGGTTGTTAAAAATGTATCGTAGAATTTTTTTTTTTTTTACTTTGGCTTTTTTGCCTGTACAAATATTGAAAATATATACGAGGAACTATCTAGATTTTACAAAGTTGTCGTTTTCCACCCAGTCTATTTAATGGTATTGTTTTTTTTTTTTACTATTATGATTTCTAATTAAAATATTTTCTAATCTATATACAAATTTGATGGTACAAAGAAGTGTAGACTTTTTTTTTTTTGTTGTTGTTGTTTCTAAGCTTGTAATAGACTCATCAATTGTCCCCTCTGGATGTCCGATAAAGTTCCATTCATAATAATATTCCTTTTAAAAAATTCCTGATCAATGGATATGATATAATTTAACTTATTACGGATATATTCTTTGTCTGATTGATCGATCGCTTCGATCACAAGATTCAATAATATAGGGATCAATGCTTTGTATAGTGGTAGATTTTTATCAGAGTTGGTCTTAAGGATGAAAATATATAATTCGAGAGAAATTTTGGAATTTTCAGATAATGGTAAGGCTTGATGGATCTGCATTAGGAAGAAATAAGATAATTGTCTGATGATTATGGAAGAAGAGGTATTGGTCACAGAATTCGAGATAATCGATTTGATAGATTGGATTGTTATTTGAACATTATCCTTATCGTTGACCAACTGATGTTGTATTAACTCAGATATTTGAGTAGAGTTATGAATAAATAATTGTTCTTGAGCAACGTTTAAAAGAATTGTGAATAGCAATAACGAATTGATCCCATTCTCTTCGTATTCAAAATCAACTCTTTGATAGATCTGATTGATAACATCAAATGCACCAAGATCTTTGAATTTCAAGAGAATCTTTTTGATAATTGATAGAGCAAAGCTATGGTTTTTGGCATATCTCATGGTGAACTTGAAAGTAACCAACATCAAATCAGACATAAGGAATTGAGGAAGTTGATAAATCATATCATCAAGAACACTATTAAAGATCTTTGAAACATCGGAGGAAGAGTTGTTTAAAGGTAAGAAAACCAATTCGATCAATTCAAATAATTTCTCGATAAAATGTTCTGAAATTTCATCATTCAAGTTAACGATACCTTTAAAGAATTTGATACAAATTTCTATCACTGCCATTTGAATCTTTGAAGAAGAGACACATAATAATCTTTTCCAAACTTCATAAGATTCATTAAAGATTTTTGCATTTTCATAAATCAACCTAACAAGATCCAAAGAAGAATGTAATAATCCAGTGATTGATTCAAGAATAACAATTATTATTTCTTGTTGATTATGAATTGTTGTCAATAAATATAAACAATCAGCATAGACAACATAGTAGAAACTAGAAGTATCGGTCTTAAGAAGTGATTTGATTTGAAAAGAAAATTGTTCAAAACTGATGATTCTGATTATCTTCACCAAAGATAATAATAATAATAATCCCTGTTTATTAGATCCCCCCGCACGACAGCTTAAAGCTGTGTATTGTTTCAAAATAGAGATCCATTGTGGTAATAAGATATCCAAGTGATCTTTAAATAAATGGTTCTGTTCATCACAGTTGATACCCAATTCAGCCCAAGCATTGAGAACATTAATCTGAAAGTTTTTAAAGTCAGCTTTGGAAATTAATGGAACATCACAAATGATACTTTCATGTTTATTAGAAACTTCTAAAGCTTCTTTGAAGATTACAACCAATCGATCGTTCAATCTATTGATGATTCCTTTACCAATGAGTAAACCAATAATCTCCAAGGCATCACTTGCCGTATTGGAATTTGAATTTTTATCAAATGCTGGAATAATGGCAGATACGATCTGTGCTTGTTGTTGATGTAATAAGGTGAATTGAGGGAAAAAAGGATCCTTAAAATCTGCAAAATTGGTGATAATCACCCTTAATAACTTGATCCCTTGAGACTTTAAAGCCATAATAGAAGAAGTGGAAGCATTGAAGGATATTTTAATTAATTGTTCGATTTGATTTGATATGATATTTAATTCCGAGTTATTGGATTTCTCCAAGATAATTATGATTGATGTTACCAAATGATATTTGAATTTCCAATTGATTGGGTCATTGTTAAGATCAACGGAAGTGTTAATGGATTGTGATTCTTCATCTTTAGTTTCATCTTTAGTTGATGGTGGGGTTCTTCTATTTTTATTAATAATGGATTTCTCGAATTCCAAATAATCATAAAGAATTTGTATTCTTGATTTATTGAAATTTAAAATATATTTTTCCATTAATTTAGGTAAATTTTTCGATAAATTAATCGATTCATTTAATAATTCAACAACTTCAGATAAATTTGGATATTTTTCCATCATACACCAATAAAGATTTTCAAGATTCATTGGTAATTGGAAACTTTTTTTAATCTTATAAATATTTAAAATCAATTCAAGACATTTTTGCAATAAAGTTAAGTTTGAACAATCCAAAGGTTGACATTCTGTTTGTAGAGTTAATAGAAATTGAAATTTACCATTACCAAGTCTATAATTAGTCAAATTATTTATCATAATTATCTTTAATTTTTTCAAAATCAATTCTAATGGAATCATTTCTGGATTAAAAATAATTAATTCATTGAAAATTTCCAATAAAATCATTTGAATTTCAGAAAATTTTGGTAAAAATAAATTTTGTAATAAAATATTCTTTAAAATATCAAATTCTTTTAATTTTTGTAAATCAAACCCCAAATTTATCACTAAATTTTTAATAAGTTTTAAAACAAAAGTAGAATTGGAACATTTTAAACAAAATAATATTTCATTTACATGTTCCAATTGTAACATTGTTTTATGACTTTCAATCAATCCAGTGATAGCAACCATAGAATAATGATGAACATTGGTATTAGTATCTTTCATCAAAGAGATTAAAACAGAGAATATCTCTTGGAATTGGATATGTCCATATTTGTAAATATTATGAAGCACCATAGCATTAAAACAACGCATACGCCAATCATCATTGTTCATAATTTTTGAAATAATCAAAGGCACAGATTGTTCATTGGAAAGTAAATAACCAATAGATTCAGAGTTTAAATGTAATATTTCTTCATTGGGACAGATTTCATAAAGTAAATATAAAATATCTAAAAGATTGGCTTTGATCTGTCCATTGATGGCACTTCTTCTTCTTCTTCTTCTTCTTTGTTGATCTTCGATTAAAGCCTTATTAATAGCAAATGAAATGTTGGTAGTCAAGATAATATGTGGATCAGTTAAGATGAAGTTTCTCATAATTTCAATTAAAGATAATTGAATCTTTTCAGAAACCATTGAGAAATTTCCAATAAAAATTCCAATAGATGAATCAATAATTGAATCATCATCATCATCATCATCATGATATGACCATTCGTTTAACCAATTAAGACATCTTTTTGACTTTTGAAAATCAATCCATTTTGAAGTGAGTTCAGTTGGATATTCGATTAAATTATAAACAGATCCAATTAAAATAGAACTTGTTCTTAAGAAATTAAAATTTTTGGAGAAATGTTGGTCAAATTTATAGAAAATTTTGTATAATTTCTTTTCAATGATTTGTTCTTCCTTTTTAGAACTTGAAGAAGAAGAAGTTTTAAATTTCTTCATAATTTTAATTGAAGATTGTAAAAAAAAATTAAGATCATCAACTTCTATTTCGGAAATATGAAAGTTAATTAAGACATCCATGGCGGTCAATTGATAGTTTAATAAACAATAGGACGACGACTCTGTTGTGGTAATCCAAATGGTTTTAAAGTCATTGATTACAGAAGCCAAATATTCCTTGTCAGAGTATTCACAGCTTAAGAAACCAGTTATTAAAGACCAACAACAACAAGAGAAGAAAGGGTCATCTTGATTGGCTTTGATGTAATTGAATCCAAATTTCCAAACATTATCTTTAATTGGATCATCCAACTGTGAAACAGTCAACAATTTGGAAACGATTAAACTCATGCCGAGATTTTTATCAATATTGGACTTGTTATTTTGTTTGATTTCGTTGAAGAAGTTTCTTAGCAAAGTTTTCATGATGATAGGTGAATGACGAACCAATAAAACCAATGTATCAATAGCCTTATTTCTGATCAAATCAGTTGTAGAAGATAGAGACAATTGAATGAGAACAATTTGATATTTATCAACGTTCAAAGAATGATCAACACCATTTAACAAAATTTTCATTGACTCCAAAACTAAAACCATTTGAGATTCGTTCAAAGTGTCGTCGTTCTGTTGTTGTAATAGTTGGTGCAATTTATCGAAGAAGGATACCTTGAACATATCAGAAAGGGATTCAATTAGACAGTTACTTACCAAAAGTAGTTGTCTGATCAACGGATCGTAGTTAATATGATGATGACCAAGAAAAACATCCATCAATTCTTTGAAATAATCCATAATATGTTCATTCAAATCACCAGATGCGGTTTCTTTATTGATAATCAAATCGATCAAAGATTGGAAAATTTCAATTCCCAATGATTCATCAATCTTACATCCATTGATCACATGACCAGAGAAAGATGGATCTTGATCGATGCAACCATCATAGACTTCATAATAAAACTTTATAATTTGATGAAGATTCAATTGTGTTCCTAAAACAGTAGATATAGACTTGGCAATGGAAGATCTGATTTCAAAATGAGTCGATTTAAAAGCTGGAATAATATACTGTGTAAGATACATCTTTTTATAACGAATGATATCAATGGATTCAGCAGCAGCAATAGTGACAGTTTGTGATGATGATAAGATTGTGGCTTGTCCAAATATAGTGAATAATTCACCCAAGATCTTGTTATGATTCTGAAGAGATTTAGAATTTATCAATTTGAGATATTTGGAAACATGGGATTCTGTCAATAGCATGTGATGATCATAATTCAACTGATATATGACTTTGATGACAGTTGTTAATAAGGTGGCATAAGACAAGCTAATCATGGAGTTAAGCGATTCCTTAACCTGTTTTAGGCAAGTGGTGACCAATAAAGGGATAAATGATGTTATTTCCTTACCAAAGTTTTGATAAATAGCAGTTAAACAGGTGATTGATAATAAAAGGTTCAGATCTTTTTTATTCTTGAGATCTGTATCAAACATCGTAATGAATTTATTAGAACATTGATATAATTTCAAAGAATCATGGGATAATAAGGTAATGTACAATTGAGCTATTTGTTCACAGATGGTAAGATTGATAATTTGATTGGGTTGAATCTTACAGATCTCATCAATAAGCCCATCTAATTGGTTGATTGTTGTTATTAATCCATCTTTGGTCTTTGAATTGGAGTCTTCTGCTTTAACAGTAGTGGTGGCTTGAATATGTGAGTCAATAATGAGAGATAGTACTTTTTGTTGAATACACAAAATATCCTTGTTTGGTTGAACCTCTCCAGTATTGTTCTGTTGAGACTGAGATTTCAATTGATCAATAAGCTGATCCATTGTTCCAATACAGCACACACACACACTTAATTTTTTTTTTTTTCCTTTTGAATGGGGAAGATCTTTTATTTATCTTCTTGTCAACGCTGTCAACAAATTTGTTTTCAAACGAAGGTGTGTGAGTGGAAGTTTACCCGAAAAAGAATGACAGACGGCCAAAAGAAGGAATATTAAACAAAGGGAAGGGGAGAGGGGATTTTTTTTTTTTTTTCTTTTCCTTCTCTTTTACAAAACACACAGATTACTTTTAGATTAGATTATTCAAAAAAGAAAAAAAAAATGTCTTCAGCCATTAAAGAAACTGTATCCAGTGAAGGGAAAGACGAGAAGCCAAAGATTGTGTTAACTCAAATCGAACGTTATTTGGCCTTGTACAATCAATTCAGTGCCATCTTATGGACAATTGTTTTAACTAACACTGTAGTTCTTGCTGCCACCATTGGTCAACCAGAATTATTTGAAACCACTAACTTTGCTCTTACTGTTATTCAATCCTTTGCTGTTTTGGAAATCTTTAATTCTGTCATGGGTTATGTTCGTGCTCCAGTTTCAACAACTGCTGCTCAAGTCGCTTCAAGATTATTAATCGTTTATGGTATTTTTACAATGTTACCTAATTCTCCAGCTGGTTTCCATTGGTCTTATTTGACTTTGACCTTCGCCTGGTCTATCACTGAGATTGTAAGATATACTTTTTACTTCCAAAACTTGACTACCAAGGGTAATCCATCTAGAATTTTGGTCTTATTAAGATACAACTTATTCTTCGTCTTATACCCATTAGGTGTTTTCTCTGAGTTATACATCATCTATTTATCTTTGGAAGAAGCCGAGGCCGTCATGGGCTCCAAGTATGCTGAAGCTTTATTAGGTGCCATGGGTCTTTATGCCCCTGGTTTCATCACCTTATTTGGCCACATGTTGACCCAAAGAAAAAAGGCTTTAAAGGTTCTTTATGCTAAGGATGTTGAATCAAAGAAGGATCAAAAGAAAGAAAACTAAGGAATTTTTATTGACCTTTAATGTATAGGACCCGGTATAGTATAACTCTTTTTCCTTCTTCTTACCCTTTTTGTTTGTATTATCTATGTAATAAAAACTGGAGAAGATCCTTGAATAATTCACCCCCCCAATTTTAATGGCACGTGACGTATCGCGAACTTTTTTTTTTTAAACCAACTTTGAAAAAAAAAAAAAAAACAACTTTGTACGTTGGGAAAAATTCAAAATTACCTTAGTTAGAGATATTGTTGATTAAAAAGTAATAACCAATATTAGATTAGTCAAAGATATCATCTTCTATCCAATAAAAATGAATTCCCTTTTAAGAAAATCTTTCACTAGAATGGCTGCGGCCACTACTGGACTGTCTGCTAGAGTCATGATGGTCAACAAGCCAAATATGATGATCTCACAACAATTAACCCGTCAATTCAGTATAACACCTAGGTTTTTAACTCAACAAGAACAACAAGCTTCTGAAAATATAACATCTAAAATTCTTCCAGATTTAACACCATTGAAGCTTGAAGGTGACCTATATGCCGTTCTTAAGATCCACAACAATCCATTTCTCGTCACTAAGGGCGATAAGATCATCTTACCATACAATTTGAAGACAGCTGAAGCTGGTGACGTTTTAAGATTTACACATGTCACCACTATTGGTTCTCGTAATTATACCTATGTCGGTGAGAATGATAAGGTAGATGAAAAGTTGTTTGAAATCAAGGCTGTTGTTTTGGAAAAAACCAAATTGCCTATGAGAATTAGAGAAGTCACCAAGAGAAGACAGAGAAAGGTTAGACATGCTATTAGTAAGCCTTCTAGAACTATCTTGAGAGTTACTGAGCTCAAGCTGAAATAAAAACTCTAATTGGAGGGGTATAATGTTAAAAGCTGGTCAGGTAGGTTGCCAGTGCTTGTACATAATATTATAAAGCATATAATAAAGAGAGAGATTATTCATAAAATTGATATATTTTTCCATATTTATTCTATTTCGTATGCCTGTAACATTTGATCAATTAGGAAGTCCTGTACCTTTTGACTTGCTATTAATCATCAAAGCAGCCAAGGCAGTCTTACCAAAATCAAACTCACCGAAATTCTCTGAACAGAATTGATCTCTAACTAAAACCTCAGCAGTTGGTCTTTTAAGCGGATCGATTTCCCAACATTTTTTAAAGAAATCCAACCCGCAATCAGAGATATAACTTTTAGTCTCATCTGGAATTGGAGGCGGAGTTCTGTCTTTACCAATCTTAAACATAGCTTGGACCATTTCATAATCTGACCAAGGCCTTTTTCCTGCAAACATTTCCAAAACAACACAACCCAAAGACCAAATATCCACTTTGGCAGAATAACCTTCACCTTGAGAATCGACAACTTCAGGAGCCATCCAGAAAACAGTGCCTTTCATCGAAGTTCCCACAAAATTATCATAGACTGACGAGCCCATAGATTTCTTGGAGATCCCGAAATCTGTGATTTTGCAAACACCATCTAAATCAATCAATAAATTGTCAGCTTTCATATCACGATGTAAAATTCCTTTCGAGTGTAAATATGACAATCCTGAGAGAACCTGCCTTGTAATGGATCGCACCAGAGGCTCTTCAAAACGACCATAGGTCAAAAGACACGAAGCAACAGATCCACCGGCGACATACTCCAAGAACAAGTTGTACTCCGTCGTAGTCTTCTCGAAGCCCAAATATTGAACGACATTGACATGATCCAAGTCCTTCAGTGTATCGACTTCGGATTTCAATGCATCGATACCGGTGTCTGTGGATGCCTTCAAGGATAGAATCTTGACTTGTTTCACAGCGATCATCTCTCCTGTGGTAACGTTAAGAGCCAAGTATACTTCACCGAAAGTACCGCGACCAATCAGTTTACCTTTCACCCATTGATAGTCTTCAATTTCTCCGTTTTTGTTACGACGAATTTTGGAGACATTTGTAGAAGTAGAAGACGAAGAAGAAGTCATTGAATCATAATGGTTACTTTTATTGCTGTTGGATGAAGTGGAGGAATCGTTCTTGACTTCAGTAACAGATTTACCCCACATTCTGGTGCTGCGTCTTCTTACTAACGCCATTGATTCTTGTCTCTTGAGCTTTTCAGCCGGGGTGTTCAGAGCGATGACATTGGAAGAAACAGAAGCTGTAAGGCTATTAAAGTGATTCTCGGCAGCAGCAGAAGAAGATAGGGAGTTCTGAGACGAGTGATTCTGAAACCCGGACTCTCTCAATCTGGCCTCTCTAACAACCGCTCTTATAGTCTTTGTTCTGCGGGGCTTAATCTCACTATGATGATGATCATCATCACCATCATTTTTGAAAGAAGAACTGACGACTCTCTTCAATGGGGGTTTCTTCTGTTTCATAGTAAGACACGAAGGATTCTCATCTTCTTGATCCATAATAACTGGTCTATCAAGGACATCACCGGGGAAGAATTGTTCAATATTTTCATAGAGAACGTCTCTTCCTGGTCTCAAAGTTGATAAGTCACTGATGTCGGAGTTATTTGTTGAATTCTGAACTGATTCATTGTTATTCTTATTTTGAACCCAGAAATCTTCAGTGGTGCTATTTCCATCGTCCAATTGTTCTTGATCTTCATCTTCTGACGAAGAAGGCAACTCCGGAGCGTTAGCAAAGGAAATTTCATTCTCTTGCAAGGAAAAATCGTTCATTGGATTTCTGTGATCAGCTGTCGAGCTAGTGCCAGTCATGGAGGAGGAAGCAGAAGTAGTAGAACCACCACGACGAATGGATCTAAAACGACGGATAGAATTAACACGTAAAGATCTTTGTAACGAGCCTGGCTCAGTGAGAGGTAAAAACATATCAACAGTATTATCATCATTGATCTCTTGAGCTGTAGCTGGGGAAGGAATTTGAGTAGACGAGTGAATTGGTGAATAAACGGAAGAAGAGCTCTTAGTAGAAGTTGAAACTGGAATCATGGTAAGTGTATCAGTATTAGAAGAAAGCGTAGAGTTTGAAATTGTAGAAATAGCAGAGATCGGCGTGGTTGTGCTTGAACCTGATGCAGACGTAGATTCTTTCACTGGATCTAGCTTTGACAAAGATGCATATTTGTAATCTTCAGAGCTAGTATTGGATTTGTAAGCCAAGGAAGGCTTGTTGAAAACTACTGATGGGCTTCCTCCCTCCACTACTGGTAGTTTATTGTCAGTGGTAATGTTATTGACAGGCGAAGAGTTGGCACTTTTGGTGAATGGAGATTCTCTTCTTTTATCAAAATTGATTTCTCCCCGATCGATTGGTCTGACAATTCGAAAAGAACTCTTGGAAGTATCCAGAGAGGATAATCTTGGTTTGATCGTTGTGGCCGGAGAGATACCTTCACTAGGGACATAGGTTGGTGGTGGAGGTGGCTTTCTTATCAGTTTTGAATTGGTCCGTTTTAATTTCATCATCTTTGTGGCTTCTTGCTGAGCCCTATTTTTAAAATACTCCTCCATTTGCTTCTTCCTTTCTTCCTCCTGCACAGGGCTATTCTCCGAAGTTTCTGAAATACTTGGTGCCTTGACATTCTTCTTAAAGCTCATGTAATCAGTACCACTCCCATCGGATACAACGGGCTGTTTTGCTTCGTAGTAATGCAAAGGTGTCTTAGGGTAGCCTATGGCTTGTTCGTGAGAGCGAAGATTGGAATCTGAAGGTACCAGTGTACCATCAGGACCTGTCTGAGAGCTGTAACTCCCGATTTCGAAAGAACTTGCAGAAGTATTGGTCAAACTCATCAAACTGTCTTGGTCATAGAAGTTCCCACTACTAAATATAGTGTCATTAGCAGTGCCAGTACCATCTTGATCTTTTTGGTCATTCCCCATAGAAGGTGGATCATCGAACTTAATCAATATCTTACCTGAAATGTTTCCAAATCTCATACCGATAATAGTACAAATAATATCTTCAGGAAGAGGCAAACCTGGCTCGAAACCAAATTCAGTCAAATGCAAGGAAAATACCTCTTGCACCCCCAGAGAAAACTTTTCTCTCAAAATTGAATAAAAGTCTTTAATAGTCAAACATGAGCCAATATTAATTGGTTGGAACGTAATATTATCCCTCGTCAACAACACATATTTGTCAGAGTTGGAAGATTGTGGTGTTGGAAGATATTTCTTATCAATGACAAAGCTTGGTACAATATTGGTGCCAGCAGTGATATTACTCTTCATGCTGCTGGTATTATTACTATCCTTGACTTTACTGCTTCCATGGAGAATATCAGACGAGCTGACAGTTGGTGAGATGGGCGATGTTGTCATTAGAATGTCTTTAATAGAATTCCCTGAGCTTTCTTTCGACTTATGACGCCGCCATTTGGAAAATAACGAGTCCTTCGTGCCTGATTTCTTTGCACTATGATCGGGGTGGAAAGATGACGGATGCTGTATATCACTTGTATTTAAAGTGAGGCTTATGTTGGTAGCTGGTGCGGTATAAGTTGAGGTTGATGAATTGGAATATGTTGGATGAAGATGAGAAGAACTTGTTGAGTGCGTAAAGGTAGATTTGAAGACCGAGCCTCCAGGATTGGAGTTAGTCGTCATATCCATATCTGCACTTCTATTGTTTCTCTTGAACAATCCAGTGGAGCGAGAAGCAGGAGAAGAAGTTGTTGAAGTAGTCGGTGAGAAGTTCTGAGCAGCAGGAAGTTCATAAGCCGATAATGGTCTTTGCTTCAATGACGAAGAACCCGACGTGGATCTCTGATCACTGTTGGTAACATTAGGTTTCAATGACCCTAAAAATTGGGTCGAATCTTGCGTACCCACACTACTCAAGGAGCTGACACGTTGATGGTTCACATTTAACACCTTGGCAGTTGAAGACGGGATTGACTCCGAAGCCGATCTCCCACTTATTAAGCTGCTATAAGCTGGTTGATTCAAATGGACATAATCTGTGGTTTTGACCGTCTCCAAGTCAGAGTTGAGATCAAGAGATCTTATTGAAGTGGGGATTGTAAGAGTAGTAGTATTAGTAGTAGTGGAAGAGTTGTTAGTTGCAGTAAACAGTGAACTTCCAGACCCAGACCTACTTCCACTATTACTACCAGATCCAGTCCCAGTATTTGAATTCCCAGAAAGAGTCTTTCTCAACAAACTGATAAACCTAGCTGCTGCAGAAGATCCTAACTCATCGTAGGTGTTGTCCAATTCTTTCAATTCTGTCACATACTTGTTCACCTCGCCATAACTTGTTAACTTCATGAACTCTTCGCCGTAAAGTTGGTACTTATCGATGATCGTACTCCAAGCTTCATGGAATTGATGCTGATGAAGCCAACCTTTAATCATTTCTGGGGTCCATGTTATTGGGTCATTGATGTCGGAGTTATCTGAAAATGAATGGATCTGCGTTACAGGAGATACTTTTCTTGATACCGACTGGGTTGCTAATGAGAGATGTTCATCTTGGACTCTTGTTGTTATTATTTGTGGCGGTGCTGAATGGGGAGAAGGAGATATATAGCCAGGGCTGATATTTGTAGTTTTCAGTTTGGGTGGCGATTCCAAAGGTTCTATTGATAATGTGGGTGGTGGTTTCCTTACTTTTTTATGTTGAAGCAAAGGTACAGTGTTTTCTGATATTGTGGCTGATGGTTTGAATGTACCACGAAAAGCAATAGTACTACTTACATCTGAATTAAAACTGAATTTGCTGGATGAAGCTGCATCACTTACCAAACTCCCAGTATCAATAGGGTCAATGCTATTATTATCATCATCATATTTCTTGCATATATTCTGTTGAGGAATAGTAGCACTGTTCTCTAAAGTAGTATTATCAGTTTCAGGAGGGTTCGAGACATTTGTGCTGCTATTCCCTGAAGTTTTTCTAAGAGTTTCGGTTGGATAACTGTAAGGATTTCTAGAAGATTTCTCCAAAGAATTTAACTGTTTTTCAAAATCAGACACATCAGAAGCTGGTCCAGGAACTTTCTTCATCTTATTACTGCTTGATCCCTCTGATCCGGCATGTGATGATATCGATTTCTGATTTGTCCATGTTGAATCTTTTGGTGGAACTTTGTATGTCTTTTTCGTCAAATATTTATGTGTTAAAGGTTTGGTATTTTTGGGAAAGGAAGATGCTAAAAAATCAGGAATTGCGCCATCCCCTATGGAAGAGGCGACCCTGTATCGTTCACTCGCCATAAATCTTGTGAAATTGGAGAATTCTTTAAGATCCAGGGAATACTGATTTCCTATCTGTGTGGACTAGCACTACAGTTAATACACACTACAGTTTGTTTTTAAATATTTCTGACAAGATCAACAAGATATAGTTTATGATGATTTATTTCATCATTTGGTGCTGCCAGAATATCACGGTAATTCGAAATTTATGTTTGCCTCTGTCTTTTTTTTTTTCAAAGGGAAATGAAAGTTGTACATAAGCTATAATTTTTGTTATTGGGTGAATGTTTCACCTAATGATGGAAAACTTTCAAGTTCGCTTTCATTCAGAGAACGGGATATCTGTAATATAAATCAACCTGTTAGAACCTAGTATTTCTTTGAATCCTTGGGATTTATTCATGAAATATGTCATGCATTAGCGTATCTTTACCTCAAAACTTTAGGTATCCAAGTAGTGGGAAGTATAGCTAGAAACAAGTAAACTTTTACTGACAAGGGTAGAGACTTGAGAATATAAAAGTCTAAATACTACAATAAAGATGAATAAATGACTATTTTGTTTATCCAGAGACCACATAAAATATATGATGGGGTTAAGAGCAGTGATTCAAAATTCCAACTCGTACAAATTTAAAGTTACGATATTTTGGTCTCAGAATTCGATCCGAATATTTACAATTCATATAAATTCACTCATTAATGGACCAGAAAATGTTTAGGATCATGCATGTTTAAATGGACTCTGGAGTTAAGAATATGGAAATTGGTACAGTTGATCCCTTCAGTGATTCAAACCCGCTCTTTAACGCATTGGAGTCCGGTAAAATTGGATTTGTGTTAGAATTTTGTAGTATTTTACAGAGAATATTTGGAATTGTTTTTAATCTAATTTTTTTGTCGAGATCACTCCTTTTATTGAAAGTTCAGAAGATTCAAGAATTAGAGTATCATTGCACAAGATTGTAATGAATTTATACTTTGATTGGATAAATTTTTGAAATCCGTAAATTTGCCCCAGTTGGTCGAAGTGATGAGCCAGTTGATAATGTTGAAGGTAACTTGAAAGAACTTATCTGAGTCCGTATAAATGCAACAAAAAGAAAAAAAAATAATCCGGGGATTAATCGCTGTTCCAGCTTTTCAACTTTAGCACCAATAGATCTAATGTGGGGGGATTGCCTTGTTTATATGACTTTGTTTTTAAACGTTTCTCAATGAATTTTTGAACCCCCCGGTTCTTTCCGTATGCCTATAACCGGTACCATATAATACAATATACTATACTGGAGTTTAATTAAATTTATTAGCTTTTAAAATAGTCAGTCACATGATCAAAAGCCATTAAAACAGCACGTGCTAAAAAAAAACATAAAAAAACTATATAGTTTACTGTAAAAGTTACAGGCACATAAGTTATCCTAATATTGCCACGAATGAGGTAGTGAACATAATTATTTTATAGTTTGAATTTCTAAAATCAGAAGATACAAGTTTTGCTGACAAAGCTGGCCTTTTTTGTTATCATTACTACCATGACCTATGTGGATTGTGATTGGTCAAATGGAACACATTCCCGAGTCCCGTGTCTCGCCCCCGGCTAGCAAGAAAAGGTCGGATCCAGAAATCTGGGGTTAAGCAACTTGACTACGCAGGGCTGACTACCATTTTTCATGTCTCGCGCGCTTGCGCGCTTTTTAAAAACCCGGGGAAATCACAACAACGGTACAAAGGACAATTAATAACCTGAACAATTAATCCCTATAATCCACGGGCCTATTAAGTTTATTATTTTTATTTTTTTACTTTTCTGTCAGAATTGAAATAAAGAAAGATTCTGCAAGCTGACACTATAGGAACGGATAATATTGGGGGGCTTTCTTGTCTGTCCAAGGAAAGCCCTAGCAGTTAGCATCTAATATCTAGTATTTTAGCAAGATGTATAAATACACAGTAAGGCCCACTGTTTGGCCAATTGTTAAAGGCTATTGTTAAACTTAAAAAACAAAGAATATATATATTATTTAAAAATTAATAGCAACGATCCAAACCAAAGAGAAACCTCTTTAAGTTTTAATTTTTTTCATTGCATAGTTACTTAATACAGACACACCGAGACACAAAATGACCCAAGTTCTTGAAAGCACTCCAAAAATCGAAATCAAGACCATCAACGTTGGTATCAACGGTTTTGGTAGAATTGGCCGTCTTGTTCTCAGAAATATCATAACCAGAACTTATATGCCTCATGACAGATTCAGAATCAATGTTGTTGCCATCAACAACCCTTCCACCGATGCTGAATACGCCCATTACCTTTTCAAATACGACTCCACACATGGTAAGTTCCCTGGAACAGTTTCTTACGATGAAGAGAGCTTAATCGTTAACAGCCATTGTATTAAGTTAATTAGAGAAAGAGATCCAGAAGATATTAAGTGGGGTGAATTAGGAGTTGAATATGTTATTGAATCTACTGGTGTCTTTAAAGAAGTTGACTCTGCTTCTAAGCATTTGAAGGCTGGTGCCAAGAAGGTTATTATCACTGCTCCATCCAAGACAGTCCCTATGTTCGTCGTTGGTGTCAATGAAAATGAAGTCACTAAGGACTTGGACTTATTGTCTAATGCCTCTTGTACCACTAACTGTCTTGCCCCATTGATCAAGCAAATCCATGAAAACTTCCAAATCAAGGAAGCTTTAATGACCACTATCCACTCTGCCACTGCTTCCCAAAAGTTGGTGGATGGTACCTCTAGAAAGGATTGGAGAGGTGGCAGATCTGCTCCTGGTAACATTATCCCATCTTCTACGGGTGCTGCGAAGGCTGTTGCTGCTGTTATTCCTTCTTTACAAGGTAAGGTTACCGGTTTAAGTATCAGAGTTCCAACTGTGAACATTTCATTAGTTGATTTGACTTTCAGAACTGAAAAGCCAACGAGCTACGAAACTATCTCGGCTATGATTAAGTCTAAGAACGACGATCCAAAGCTAGGCAAGGTTATTGGTTGGACCGATGAAGCTGTTGTGTCATCTGATTTCCTCAGTGATTCCAGATCTTGTATCTTTGATGCTAGAGGTGGTATTGAATTAAATGATCAATTCTTCAAGGTTTTGGCTTGGTACGATAACGAGTTCGGATACAGTGCCAGAGTAGTCGATTTATTATACCATACTATCAACATCAACGAGTTCGAATAAATTTGGTGAAAGCTTTCAATTATAGTATTTAATATTTCCTTGCATTTCCTCCTACCAGTTTCAGGGTATCATTAACACCAGGCGTGTTGTCTACTGAATGTCCAATTATTTATTATAAAAAAAAAGGGGGGTTTTTTTTTGTTCTGTATCTTTCATAATTTGATACATCCATGTTTGTACTCCCATGAAAGTAACTACATTTCCAATTTCTTGATTCCAAGATTTCTATAAATAAAAAACTATTTCGCCAGGTTTACTATATACCTGGTGTAGTTTGACATCCTTTCTGAAAACAAAAAAATAAATATCTGAGATCTCATACTGTGCTGCAATACGATAGGGGTGTATTGTAATTTTTTAATAATGTACCACCTAACAATGATATTGAATATGTTATCTGCTAAAGGGAGGAACGGTCTGAAGGTTTCGCTTTATGGGACTTGAACTCCAAGATGAAAATTTCTGAAAACTCTTCGCGCCTAACTTCAACACAATCAAGGGTAAAAAAAAGACTCAGTAAGAGCAATGATCAAGGTGATGCATAGATATAGGATTCAAAACTTTGAGGCCAATATGTATAACTTGAAAACAACAAAATGAGTTACGCAAAACTTTAAGTTTGAAATGATAATTTAACTAAAGAGAAGAAAAAGAATCTTCAGAAAGTCTTAAAATTTCAAATCTCCACTACGAAGGAAATTCGCTACGAATTTTTTTGTTGAAATCATAAGTGGCTCTATATTTCCCTGAGCACTGCAATGATTCATAACTAAATAACACACATAACCATATTATAATTAACACATGATAAAAAACCCAAAAATTAATGAAGAGATGCAACAATATAAACTAACTCAAACCGATTTGAAATAAATTGGAGCAGGAAGCTTATTCGTCTTGGACAATGTTACCCTTTTCGGAAACGTAGATACCATCTAAGAACTTTCTGATATCCTTGTTTCTGACTCTACAGATTTGTTGGATGTCAGCAGCATTTTGAGAAACAGCTTCAACAGAGTTACCAGATAAGACGATTTCATCCTTTTGGTTGGTGGAGAAGGTGATATCAACACCTTCTTGGACTGGGACTAATCTGACTTGCTTGTCACCTAAGAAGTTTCTGATTTCAACGAAGCTCTTACCATCCTTTTCAATAGTGTTGACATTGATTGGGAAATGGGCGTAGACGTATCTCATCTTGTATAAGAAACCCTTGGTAACACCGATGATTAAGTTGTTGATCAAAGATCTAACAGTTCTTAAAGCGGCAACGTGCTTTCTGTCACCGTTGTGAACAGTGATCTTGATTTGCTTGTTGGAGACCTTGGCAAAGGTAACATCAATGTGCTTCAAGTCCTTCTTTAAAGTACCTCTTGGACCAGTAACGGTGATGGCTCTGGCGTTGATTTGGACGGTGACACCTTCTGGGATATCTAAGGTTTGATCAGTTCTGATGTACTTCATTTTTGGCGATGGTAAAGACGAATGAATTTAAGCAAACGATTGTACAAGCTGAAGTGGAAGGTGGAGAGGAATACAATTTGAAATTTTGTTAATTTGTACCAACCGGAATTTTCATCCAAAATCGTTGAAAGATTTTTTTAGTGCATGTTTCGCGAAAACAATTTTTACAGACTTTAATATAGTAGTTTTTAAATAGGGCAAACAATTTCAGGCAGTCACAAGCACGTGAGTTCTGAACTTTAGGGCAACGGAAATTCACATTTTTATTTTTTATGGGGCGATAACCATTTTTTGTTTTGTAATTTCCTAATTGGGAATATAAAAGATGCAAATTGCAATAAAAACAAATAAATAAACAAACAAACAGTAGTATTAATAAATTAGTTTCAAATAAACACAATAATGAAACTTAACTTTTATACATTAAAAGATCCAACTTAAGAAAGTATCGTAGTACCAGTTCAAATCTCTTTTACCACCGTTTTTCCAATACTCTCTTCTTTCCTCCTCGATTCTTTTGCCTTCTTCCTCCTCTAAATCGACAGCAAGTTTCAAAGAATACAGATCAACAGTTGATGGATCTTTAACTTTGGACTTCATGATGATTTTGTATCCGAAATAAGTAATGGCATATAATGGAATGCCAATATATCCTGTGATGAAAGCCTTATATTTGAACCCGTTAATGAAAACGGTGAAGTTCTTAATCAGGGCAACAAGGGAACAAACAGCAATGGCAATATAAGTACCATATGGTTGGAAAGGAGCGGTATAGGCTAATGATTTGATATCCACTCCTTGGGCATTCAAAGCTCTTCTGAAATAGACATGTGTGACTAAGATAGAGATCCATGTCAACAGGCCAAAGATAGAGACACAGTTAACGAAATATGCGAAGACTTGTGCAGAATCATTACTAACCGTCATGAAGGCTAAACAACAAAATAAGCCGTTAGCAGCCAAAGAAACATATGGAATACCGAACTTATTGGTCCTAGCAAAGATCTTTGGGGCATTTCCACCCGCGGCTAACCCGTATAAAGTTCTTGTTCCCGTATATAGATCTGAGTTGGAACCTGACAAGATGAAGATGAGGATACAAGCATTGATTAAATGATCCAATCCGTGGATCTTGGCGTTTCTGATAGCTACAACAAATGGAGAAGCAGCTGCAGAATTCGATTTTTTCGTGGCTGTCAACAACAGTGGATCATTGTATGGAACACACATACCTAATAGTAAGACGGAGCAGATGTAGAACACCAATATTCTAAAGAATGTCAGCTTGATGGCCTTTGGAACGTTTCTTCTTGGGTTTTCAGCTTCTGCGACAGTGACACCGACCAACTCAGTGCCCAAATAAGCAAAGACAGAGATGACCAAGACATTAACAAACGAGACAAATTTTCCTACTTGAACGTTCTTAATACCAGTGAAAGGCTTGAAAGCACCTGGATCTTTCCAATATCTGAAGCCGATTCTGTCATGGGTTGGTCCACCACCTAACATTATAATGAACATAAGGATGATCAAACCTAAAACAACAACCACTTTCAAAGAAGATAGCCAGAATTCAAACTCACCAAAAATCTTGACACCGAAAATGTTGATAATCATTATAATGACAATGAAAACAGCAATCCATACACCGGGATTAACCTTTTCTCGAGGTATCCAATAAGACATGACCATAGCACTAGCAGTGATCTGGTTAGGCGTCACAACGACATACTTGAACAGGTAGCAATATCCGACTGCGAAACCTAAAGCATCATCACAATATCTCGATGCATAACCAGCAAACCCTTCCGGCAAAGGAATATAAGTAGCCATTTCTCCAAGACAACACATCACCATGTAGACAATGAGCCCAATAACTGTGTACCCTAAGAATAAAGGAGCTGGACCAGCATTGGCAAGTGCCGACCCAGAGCCAACTAAAAGCCCTGTACCGAGTGCACCACCAATGGCAATCATCGAGACATGACGGGCTTTAAGATTTTTCTTTAATCTGAACCCTTCTTGGGTTGAGATGTGTTGATGAGGATCTTTGATGGACGTTGAGGAAATATCAACGTTCTCAGTCAATTCATATTCTGAAGCCTGGAAATTGGCATTCTTCTCTATATCATAGGACGAAGAAATTGTTGCCTGCTTTTGATTGCTTGACATATTTAATCAGTAGTTGGCTCAATTTTGAGGGTCTTTTGGTCCAATGTTATATATTACCGATCACACACACATACTCTCTCTCCCTATATATATAAATATATCTACATAGCGCTACTTGTGAGAATCATTGATTGATCATCATTTGGACTCAAAATAGGATACACTAACTCAATTTACTAAAGAATCATGTTTGATCATTATTGCCAGAACAATAGGGTGTAAGAGCACAAAGCTCCTTTACAGGAGAAATTTAAGCGGAATAGGAGAAAGCGCGCGTGTGTGTAACAAATGTCATTTGTTTACCATTAAGAATTCACACCACTCGATCCAAAATTAAATCACCCGAAAATAAGATGTTGACCGTCTAAGTAGAGCATGAGTCTGTAGACTGACGCGTAGTATTATTGACCGTTTTTTTTTCCGAAGTTAAATATTAGGTTTTTTTTATTACAGGGTCCTACTGACCAGATGATTTATTTGACACAAAAATTTCCAAAAGAACATCTTGACTGTAGAGTATTCAAGATATCAATACCGCTAACACTTGAAGTTATCTGCACATGATGTATCATATGACTCCAATATTCTCAGAAAAAATAAAAATTTTCGCCATTTCCTGAAATTAGTTGTATACTATTTATGTTGATAGTGGGCACCAATTAGTTGGAGGTTTTAATTTTTTTGGGGTGATGTTCTGAGTCTTAAATATTGGTGCCTCATGGTTTATCCACTTGCTATTGGAGTATATATTACATACTACTACCTACTAGGATATTGCTGCATCTCCGCTGGACGGATTCTGTTGTCCATCAGTTTGGTGCAGTTGGTGCTTGTTGCTGGAACATCAAAATTTTCGCGACTGTCCATGAAGTTCTAAAAGGTAAGTCACGTGCGACCAAGACATATGGTTTATTTCCCATCAGATTCTAGAATCTGATATATAGCCAATCATTTCTACCTAATTTAGTTTCCATCAGGCGATGAGCTGTTGATTAAGCTCATTATATAAATGAGAGCTAATTCATTAGCTCCTACTGATATTTAACTCTATAGATCCTATTTCTGTAAACCGATTCAAATTTCACCAATTTACGCGTGCCGCCGCTAACAATTGTCTCAATAACGCCAAATTTACACAAGAAATCCTTAAAAATATACTTTATGCCCAGCAAATTTATAATTTCGTTTAAAAGCTCCCTTATCAAGTAGTCTTGTCCTTTCAGCTCCTAGAGGCCAAAGCTCGTCAGTCCCGCGTAGTTGATGCGGCCTTACCTTTCTCGAATAATTTGGAAAGTGAGGGGAGTTGTGGGACATGCTTATTGGTTTTGTTATGTACGTACAATGAACCACTACTGTTTAGGTTTTCAAAATTGAACTATAGCTCATTATAATTATTTCTATCTGTGTATAATCAAATAAATTATAAAACAATTGTACAAAAAATAGAGTCTAAGAGGACTCATAAATTTGAGGCTAACAAGTCACCTCACCATACCATGACTAATTTAAACCGAGGAACTGCGATATTCTAATAATTCCTCTTACACGTCTTGATCTAAGCTTCCCATCGGCTCTTGTATTTCTCCAACTATCCACTGCTCTTTGAAGAACCCCCTTCTTACCTCTTATCCCTTCATTAAACCAACAAATAATCCAGCCAATTTCGTTACAGTCCGTTTCATATTTATATCTCTTACCATGATATTCTGATTCTGGAACCATAGCGTTTGGATAGAGGCAATTAGATTTCTTGAATTCATCAGAAAGGTTTAAAGATGTGCTATCAATGATTGCTTTATTATTTGAAGTCAATGCAAAAGTTTTTGGAACACGAATTGTGAATTCTTGGATCGCTTTATTATTACTGTATTCGAAAGTCAGAAGGTCATCGTCTGTTTCAGGATCTTTGGAAAGTATGGGTTTACTGGCCTTCATTGGACCTGGGACTACTTTTCTTTTAAATCCATGATATATTGGGTGGTAGTCCAATTGTCCTTTCAGCCGAGGTACTTCTGTAAGAGCCACGTTGTCATCACTGTTGTTAAGATTTAGTCGACTAAGTGGGGATATTGGTGGCATGTTATAGATTCTTTGACGAAATGGAGAACCTAGCTCCAAATTCTGGTGGATTGTTGGTTGAGGCGTCATTGTTGAATCTGGAAAAGTTATTTGTTGATGGTTCGGGTTGAAGTTGATGTAATGCGGTTGTTTGTAAAACTGGTACGATGATGGATTTGAATGGTGCTCTCCAGAAAGAGTTGCTGTTTCTACTGGCTCAACTGGGTAAGTATTTCTAGCCTCTTGAGCTCTAATATATGGTTGATCATATGGAAGGGTTTGCTGATGAACTATTGTGCATGGTGCCAGCAAAGAATTATCACCATAATTTTCATTACTGTATTCTTGTGTTCTTGGAGGTTGTCGTGTGGTTGCGAATTGACCGTTTTCTGTTATTATTCTGCGCTGCTGCTCCTCTTGCATCTCGTAGCTCCTGAACTTTAAATACCTTTGATACTCCAAATCATCGTAACCATGGCCGGGAGGGGTGTATGTCAGTGGAGGTGGAATGTGAGTTTTGACTAGATGATTTGTTGGTATTGCTATTTGTTGCTGCCTTTCTTGTTGTTCGTGCTTGTAATTTTTGTATTCGAAATTCGGAAGATTTGGTGATGAATGATGATATACAGAAGGCATAGAATGTTCTGATGGAACACTGTAATGACGATAGCAATCCCCTGGTGGAAATGGAACTTGGAGAACAGTTTGATCTTGTTGGGAAGAGGGACTATAATACATTGGCACATCAGGACTTAATTCTGTTTGGGGTGAGGTATTCAGATTCCGCGGTATGAGAGTCCGTGGTTGTACTTTTCCCAGTATGTGTTGCTGGGTTTGGGAAAGAGAGTTTGCGTCATAGTTCTGCTGGTATTTAACTATGAATTCATCGACTTTGTGTTTGGATACGGCAGAGTCAGATTCTGAATTGTTACTGACAATGATTTCATTATTAGGGGAAGTATTTTGGGTCGCCATTATGTAATCTGGAGCAGGTTTGCCAGGCAAAGAAGGAAATTCTTGTAAAAGAACGTTGTTTGAAATCTGTTGAATATTCAAAAAAAAAAAACAATCCCGATTTTGAAATTAATTATCTTTGACTATTTAATTAATGACTTTCAGATTCTGGGGAATCCTCAGCATTTAAATATCACGGTATTACTAATACTCCACAAATACAGACACCACAGTAAACCAGCCTACAACTTGCTGCAGAGTACTTTGTATAACAATCAATGCCCAAAACTAAGTTGGATATTGGCCGAAAGAAACAATTGGTGAATTTGAAACTTCGATGCAGCTGGTAGGATCTCCAAAGAGTGGGAACAGCATGCCCATGCTTTGAAGGATTTAAAATAAGGCGGCTAAGTGAAGCCTCATAATTAGCCACTTCTGTTTTTATACTTTCAACTCGGCTTTACGCATTTAATATTTACAAATTAAGATCGTTAATTTATGGATGATGCCAATAGAATTCCAGATCAAAGAATATTACACAACATAGATTAGAAGATATTGGATCATAACACAGGAGTCTTGGTACAGTATTTATCTCCCCAATAATTTGGCCCTTAAAATACCAGGAGCATGCAGAGAAACTCAGGGAATATCCCTGTTAAAGTGCGGGTTTTCAGATCAATTGCTTAACGTTTGAACTTTTATCGACCGACACTTTTCAAGGGTAGCATTCTTTCTTAATTTTTTTTCTCTAGCTCAAGTCTTAACGTGGCAAGAACAAAATTTAATGGAAAAATTTATATCAAATATTAAGAAAAATTTCAGTATTCAGATCATCCAGAATTCCGAAATCCCCTAATATTCCCAGTATGGCCAAGGTTCGTGTTTTTTTCTTTTTAAATAAAAACCTCTTTTAAAATGAAGTTATCCCTAATTGGATAAATCCAAGATCATACATATCTGCATGTACAGGGGCGCAGCTTTGCAAGGAATCCGATCCTAGTTTCGTTTAGTCTATGTATGAATGCAGAATTTTGACTTGCTCATTCTGTACAGATTCATGCATACGATGTGCAGCTTAATTGATTGTAACAATTATCCTAGCTAAGATTCGGTATCTCGGTTTACGTAAGTAAATAATACCCGAAGATTGACTTTCAAAGATCGTTTAATCCAACTAAATTCGTGGCTTATCTAGCAATTTTCAATCTAGGTGAGGTGTACCACTTGTTTTCCTTTCGCTTTCAATTATATATTATGTGTAGCTTTTGGTGCTTGAATTGTGGATATAGAACAATACATCGTCACCGAAATCCTAATAGATTTGTTTTTGTGATCAAATACCATATAAACAACAGATATATTAGATTTTTCCCCCCACTTTGATACTGATTCCAAATCTTTTTTTTTTTTTTGCTGAATTGATTAATGAAAGATTGGAAGTCGATCTATTTTTTTATCATGCGTGTTTTGTTTTTGGATTTTTCAAACTAAGCGCTTGTAGTGATATAATAATTTAGATTTGGCCTCTCTAGAGCTTTAGAATACACAAAACTCAAGCGAAGAATATCAACTAAAAGAAAGCTTTTAAGAAGAGAGAGTTTTCGTTGAAATCATCATAAATCACTAAAGCATTATATTTCGGTACAATATGATACATATCAGAATTGAAGTCAGAATAAGGCGACTCAGACCGATTCATTCCTTTTTTAAGTAGCGGATGTTGGTTATCTGCCAAAGTCAATTAGAAGAAAAGTTAGGAAAGAGTGTGCTACACCTACCAAAAAATGGACTATGAACTTAAGATTTATAATATTAAAATGGACCGATTGGACGATTTAGTTTAAAAATAAACTAAATGGTATTAAATAAGTTATTAATTATGGTACGAATATATTCTTATAATTTGATCTTATACTGGCTTCTCTAGGAATATCCGGATAAAATGTTGGGATTTTTGGAAAAAATGTAAGAATATTTCTGAGCCCTTACAGTGATTGTTTTGGTCAATTCTTGATGTTTTTCTCACAAATAATTGGGATTATTTCTTTTAATATATGATGGAAATAACTTGTTGCACCTCCATCTCTACCGTCATGATTTACAGGGTCAGTAGTACTTATTAGTTTGTTATCCGTTCTATATCTTTTTAATCCTCTATCAGAGGACTCGACCTTGCCCTTTGCTCTCGCTGGGCACCTCTATTAAGATATAAATGAAAAGTTTTCCAGTTGTCTTAGAGTATGATCATGCTGCACTCCGAGTCTTCTCATTGATTGTTGGTGGTCAGACTCGGAGTATGTGTATCTATGACTCTACTGAGATCCATAACTGGTAGCATCAGCGGATGGTGTTTGTAACATAATGGTTTCTGTTAGTTCTTCTAAAAAGTTTTATTCGTATCTTCAACAATATATGTAAGAGGTCAGAACTCAAGTAGATTTAAAAGAAACTTTGGCATATTTAGAGATTTACAAAATATTTCTAGATTCACCCGAGGGTTTAGCGAAATCAGGAACTATTTGTAGAAATCATCCAACTGGATTGAAATAGCAACATGTTATTTTTAATTCGAAAATAAAATTGTGACAATAATATCCCTTATTACTGACAAAATATATTATGATATATTCTTCAAGTTTGAAGTTGCAAATATTCGACTAAATAAGAGGTCTAAAACTTCTGATAAAAAGATCTGTGCAAATGTTGTTACCAGAACTTTACAGACTGGTTTTTAACGGATCACTAGCGTGGTGAGATAAACAAAATTGTATTTAAAGAAGAAAGTTAGCTTGTTGATCATCAAAGAGCGAGAAATTGGTTGCTCTCAACCGACGAATCATGATAAACTGAGTCAAGAATCCCTGCAGGTTTAGAATTCTAGATGGGTCTATATTTGATAAAACTACCTGGCCTTATGGTTTAAGCACCCGAAAGGTAATAATTAAGGACCTAACAGGTAATTTTAATTACAACTCAGATTTCATAGATTTGACGTTTTGGAAAACTTTTCACTATAAATAAGTGAATTTTCTTCCATTATTTTGTCTTATATATATATATTCAAGTATGTTAGATTCATTATACAGTTAAATCCTTTTTTGAAGTTACGGGTTCTTACTAATCACACATATTTTGTCACATATGTGCATGTATATTGAGGGTAGCCTAGGAGATCCTTGTATTTACTAGTCACATTATTTACAAATGCCTTGTAGGCAATAACCACCTAGTTAGTTCCGTATGCTCAACAGTAGGGTGATGAATTTCATAAATACCTTATACAAATATCCTATATGAATGATACATGGGTTGAAGTTCAGTGTCAATTTGTTACTAAGTTCTCTTTGGTAGTTTGACAAAAGTATTCTTCAAAATTCTTCTCAAAGCGAAAAGATTGGTGACACTTAACTTTTCATTATCCAAATGAGCATTATCAGTAGATTGGCCACAAGGAATCTGTGCTGCAGGAGCATTAAATATTTTCTCCAGATATCTGACTGAAGGAATGGAGCCACCTTCCCTGATAAATAACGGTTCTCTTTTCCACTCTTTTGTCACTTCCTCTTTAAGAATTTGGAATGCTTCGTTCTCTGGATTGCCTAACCATGGTTCTGCCTCATGAATGAGCTTGATATTCACGTGATTATCGGATTTCAATGATTTAAATGAGGCCATAATATGATATTGGAATTGTTGTTTGACTTGTTCTAAGTTCTGTTCAGGGACAATACGAATAGACAACGACCCCTTACAAGTTCTTGGAATAACTGTATTATTTCTTGGACCCGAGACATCAATTTTGTGGACTGTCAATGAAGGGTATTTCCATTTAGCTAACAAGGTGTCTTTATTAGTATTTGCAACTCTATCTATGATATCGTCGTACAATTGTTCTTCTTTGACACTAAGCTTCTCTGAAATTGGCATGTAGAAATCAGGTATCAACACCTTACCATCATCGTCGATCAGTTTACCAAGTAGTTTGATCAAGTCAACCGTTGGTTCTCTAGAAACACCACCATCCACACCCGAATGACGATCCGGACGATCAGAGGAAATCTCAATGCTTGCACTGATAACACCTCTTAAACCATAGTTCAAACATGGCGTCGACTCATCCAACCAGTAAGAATTGCTTAACAAAACCCAATCAATTCTACCAATCAAATCCAAATTCGAATCTATGGCACTTTGGAATCCAAAAGAACCACATTCTTCCTCACCTTCAATTAAGAAAACAACATCAGAGCTCAATTCACCAGCTTGTAATAAATCAACAACTGAATAAATTGCTGCCAGTATTGGTCCTTTGTTATCAGAGACACCACGACAGTAAAGATACCCATCGTTAGCAGACAATTTAAAAGGATTGGAGTCCCAGCCACCACCTTGGACTTTAGAACATTCTGCCTCAATGACATCGTAATGTCCATACCACAATATTCTGGCTTTCTTATCATTGTCAAGTGAAGGTTTGTTGGCTTTGAAACAGGCATAAACAATTGGATTCGCATTTTCAACAGGTATTAGTTCTGATTCTGCAGCACCAAAAACTTTCATCAAATCACGAAGATAATTGGCACAGCGACGAGAATCATCAATAAAAAGTTCAGGTTTCTTAGAGATTGTTTTGTAGGAACAGAGATGGGACAATGTTGAAATTAATGCATCGTTGTCTGTCACTAAAGAAGTAGCAGAAGCATGCCTCGTGCGTACCTGGGAAGTATTAGTATCGTTGATATCCCAAATGGCAACAGATGAATCATTACCACCTGTGACGAGGTATGATTTCCCGTTTTTCTCAAAGATTTCGATCGAAAGAATCAATTCGTCATGGGCCTTCCAAAATTGCTTGACATCTGTTCCAAACTTCCACTTAGTGACACCACCAATGGAACCTTTGAAAATATACCCCTCTTTGGACGAAGCTAGTGAAAGAACCTCTGTGCCCGAATTGTCTTCTTTGTCATCTTCATCGGTGTCTTCTTGTTCCGAATAAAATGATAATAATTGTTGATCAGTTGATAGATCCCACACTTTAATGGACCCATCGTTCAAACCACAATACAAATACTGGTCATGTACCGTGAGACTCAATATTCCACAATCATCATTATCCAATTGTTTAACCAAATCCAATGCTCCTGTACTAATGGCTGATTCACTGATAGTCCAAATTTTAACAACACCATCCCCAGCACCAGTCATCAATGTACCATTAGGAAGCAGTTTCATAGAATAGACAAACCCATTATGAGCGTACGGTATGATGTTAGAAGAATGGACTTCGATCAATCTGGAAACTGACGTAGTATTATCCAGTGATCTGTTCTGAGAATATGGGGATCCACTTGGAACCGTAGCTTTATCACCGGTTGGACCCTTTGAGTCGAAGAATTTGTCCCATCTGTTCACAGGAAGCCCACTTGGATCAGATTTCGGAATGGCCTTTAATAAGTGAACGTATAAAATAGCAGCGTTTTGACATCCAAAGTATAAAACATTTAACTTATCAGACCAAGCCAAAGAAAAAATATCACCAATATCAACCAATGAATAGATCGTATGAGATTCTTGCATCTTAGAGATATCCCATACTTTCACCAATGAGTCAGAACCACCAGAAAATAAAAGTGTCTCATCTTCAGATTTATCTAGACAAAGAATAGACCCTGTATGACCTTTCAAGACGTATTTTTTTTGAAATGTCGACATGTCATACACTAAGATCAAATGGTCTTGTGTCCCGCAGAAAAGAAGACCTCTGCTAGGGAAAACTATTGTACAAAGAATGGAGTATTCATGATGCCATTTGTGAATCAATGGTAAGGTGTTGACTGTAGTAGTCTCTGGGAGAATTTGATCTGATAAAGTGATAGAATTAGTGATGTCGTTGGTCGTACGATTGGGGCTTGGTGAGTATGTAACTGATCTTATTGTTGGAATACGGTCTCTTAGGGGAAGACGTCTAGATGTTTCAGTGATTGGATTGTCATCAAGACAATTATGATGAGACATTATGAAGTAAAAGGTTTGCAGAGTTTTTGATTTGAAATTATAGATTGTTGTTATTTATTGGCCTAAACAAGCAAACAAAAAAGTAATGGTAGATTAATTATTGTATTGCGTGTTGAGAGATGGAAAAAAAACAAAATAATTAAAGATTTTTTTCACTCCATCTCTTCATAACTATTCTCATAAAACATGTATTATGATGAATATATAAATATATGGATAACGCCACAGTTTATATAATCGATCATTTGTTTTCTTTTTTTCCCACAATTTTTGCACGAGTTATTTCGTCATTGCCGGAAATGGATAATTTTTCAGATTTTGTTCATGTCAATTTTCGTCCTTACTAGGTCATATTGCTCAAAGAATTTTTGTTCTATTTATATACTTTGTATATTAATCTGTACATAACTCCCCCTCAATTTCTAAATTAGAAAAAAAAAAAATTTCATATAAAATCAGATTAAGTTATTATAAATAAATTGAATTTTAACATGGATTTTTTATTCAAATTTGATGTTCTGATGTCCACATCTTGCATTAACATGCAGATCTCAGCATCAGATGGTTAATATTGAATTTTTATTTTGTCGTCTCAACTTAAAAAAAAAGTATATATATATATATATATTTATAAATAATCCTAGGTATTGATCAAATAATAATTGCACTACTTTGCCAACCTGAAGCTGCAATAGCTATAACAACCTTCCCCACAGGTAAGTTTATCTTTGTTGGTTTGTCCACACGAACAGTTGAATTATGAATATCAATAATTCTCCCATTTTCAATACTTTCAACTGGACCTAACCCCAAACAACCGCAATTAGACAGTTGTATACCCCAAGAAAGCAATGATCCATCGCCTAATAAAGCCATATAATGATGATCACCGAATCTGACATCGAGACATTTTCTTTGTTGTATTTCAGGAATTATCAAAGGTTTTGTTTCTGGTTCAACAAGATTGGAACCTATAAAGACATAATCATCATTCTCACTAAATGCTGCAAAGTGTTGATAGCAACCTGTCAAACGTGTGAACTTACACCCGGGCCATTGTGATTGGTTGGTAAGTTCTGTTTGGAACCCTGTCAATGGTAAAGGATTCGATTCGGAGGAGAGATTGATCTTCCATAATTTACCGTCTTGTGTAATGAAAATAATGCAATTTTCCAAAGCCACGAAATCAACAACACGAGTTGTTACTTCCTTATTATCATTATTCACTCTAGTTCCAGGAACAAGATGATAATGTGCTTTGACTTCTTCCTCATTTTCATCAGTCAACGCATCTCTTCTTTTCCAATAAACTAAACCATAATTGTAAAGATACGCCACACTATATCCCCAACCGGCAGATACCTTCAAGATCTTGAACCCCAAGTCACTCACAAGATCTTTACCCTTAGTTAACGGTTCGCGCGATTCAAATCCAATCTTCACTCCAAACTCAGATCTATCCCAACTCCATAATCTACCAGCGTTATCCAAAGCTATGAAATGACTGCGGCCAGAACTAATAGTGACAAATTTGAGGGAATCTTTGGTGGTATATTCTCTTTTTAAAAATTTATTGGATTTTTTTAAATCATAAGATGGATGTGGGTCCATTGGGGTGTAAAGAAACGGAGATGTTTCTGTTATTGTTTGAGGAATTGGTGTTGGTCTTGTACCTTGTGTTGGTGTAATGGCATCTCCTCTTCTGCCAACATCAACAGGGAAGAAATTGATATAAGTATTATTTCTAATCTGAAACTTATTATAATCATTCGTCATAGGACCCGGTTCATTAAGGTGTCCTTGATGGTATGAAGATCCCGTAGTAAATATTTTCCCCGAAGCTGTCAATAATTGGAAACTGAATCCTCCAGCAGATACATCAGCCACAATTTCATCATCTAAACCTGGTATCAACGTCGGTCTCATTATCCCCATGTTGAATCTAATTTTAGAAACGTTTTCATTAGGAACATCTTTCAAAGAATAACCTAACCTACCACCCGAGAAACAACCCCAAGAGTAAACCTTTGCCTTGGAACGTAAAGTGTATTTATCTGGTCCCCATTTGGTGAACGGAGTAGGAATAGTACCGAATGTCTTCTTGTATAACTGTTGCCAGACAAATGGGGAATTATTGACTAGATGATAAAGTTCTTTGCATGTTAGTTGAAGTTGAAGGATCTCTGAAGGAGTTAAATAAGGAATCAATTCACTTTCTATGATGTCTGTACCTAAGTCTACGATTCTTAGATGAGACTTTGAAATAATAGACATGATTATGTTATTATATAAAAAAAAAACAATTCTCGCGTAGTATGAATTTTAAATATCGATGTATCACAAGTTCAATTTATTTTAATCTGTAAAAAAAAAAAAAAAAACAGTAAAACACATACAAGGGTGTTTATTGCTTTTGTTTGCTTGAAACTTTTGACACCAAAATTTGAAAATTAGCTCCAAATTATCCCGGTAATCGCGCGCGGGGGATCCATGATTTCTATCCGAACCTTCTTTTTTTTTGTTCAATTAAAGTCAGATTAGATATATATATATAGATAAGATATTATTGAACATTTTGCAAGAGTCCAACTGAAAGAAAAAAAAAAACTAGAAACATCATAGTTCCCGTCAATTACCGGAACTGTTTGGGTTAGAAGAATTAGAAGTCGAACCATGTGCTTTAATGTAGTTCGCCATATTTATCAAACGATCCTGTTCTTCATTGTCCCATGTTTTCTCGCCTTTGCTTTTATTTCTTGTCAAAGTATACCCATTAGAAGAGGAATCATTACCAGAGCTCTCATTCTGATCATCTTCATTGTAATTTCCATCATCTTCATCTTCGGAACCGGATGAAGAAGAAGATGAAGACGGAGATTCAACAATTCCTTCTTCTTCATCCTCAACGTGGCGACGGTAAGGATCTTTACTACTATTATTATTGAACGTAAGCATCTCGTTGTACAGAGGATGGGATTTTTTCGTGTATGATTGGCCGTCATCATTAGGATCCTCATAATCGTCATCGTCATGAGCCATCTGATACTGGTGGTTGTTCCAAGCAGAGAACTGTTGTTGTTGCTGATGATGATACAGATCTTCATCATCGTCCTCGTCTTCATCGGATGACTTGTTTGGTATGTCGTTGTTCATCTGTTGAGACATATAGCGAGAGAAGTTGTCACTCATTTCGGCTCCGTCTTCTGTCGAATCATCATCTGGGTCCTCGTGGATTGACCCTGGAATATCATGATCAACATTTGGATCAAGATGAAATCCACCGTGTCTTTGGTTTTCTTGGTCATTATCCTCGTTTCCACCACCACTGTTCTCGTTTTCTTCTTCTTCTTCTTCATCATCATCTTCTTCATCATCCTCATCATTGTCTTCTGGGTCTCCACCTAATAAGGCATTGTACTTCTCTCTAGTATCAACCAATGTCTCATTATGGTAGACATCCCATTCTTCAGTAGAGATAGCGGCAACAACGATTGGATGAATAGAAACTGGTGGATATACGGTGATGAACTTCACAACTTCTTCTGCAATTAACGTTAGGTGGCCCATGTACCCAAGTCTTAGCCCTGTTTCAGCTTCATGATCATCACAATTTTTATGACCTTGAACAATCAGTTTAGTGATCTCACCACGACCAAATAAATCAATGGCCAAATATTTGTTGTAACCAACTTCCATGGAACCATTAAGAATTTGCTGCACAATGTCAAAGACAACATTATGTAAAAAATTATTCCAAGGGAAACGGAAAAACATATGAAGAATCTTAAGAATGACCTTATTGTCAATAAGTGACATCTTCAATTGATCTCCGACAATTGATTGTTTACGCAAAATTGGTTCGTTTTCATCAAACTCTAAATCCGTATTAATTACTTCAGGATCTGAGTCTGGTTCAGATTCCAATGCATTAATTTTTCCATTTTCTTCTTCGTCTAACAATTGCTCACCTTCCTCCTTGTCCTTCAACGTGACTTTATCCGAAGTCTCCAGGGCAATATTAATATCTTCTTGTGTGATATCATCGGCTTCGGGAGTTTCACTAGTCTCTTGAAAATTATCATTATCATTTTCAGAATCAGATGAGATACTCAATCTATTGATCTCTCTGGATACTTCATCTTCTTCGATAAGACTGAAGTCTTGTCCATGGAATCTTTGATCATCTCTGTGCATTTCCTCCTTAAGTAATTTAATAACTCTTGTTCTCTCAACATCCCTTTCATGGACAATAGCCTCACCCGCCTCATCGTTTAAAAGGCCCATGTTGGAACAATGTAATAGTTCAGCCACCAATTCGCAGATCTTAAATCTTTCGAACCCTAAAGGTTCGATAGAACCGAAAGGTGTCTCGAGTTCAGGTTTACTCACATGGTCTAACATAGCACTGAATTGAGGAATCTTTCTGGAGAAAACTCTGATCAGATGACCCAAGTAAATAGGATCTCTAGAATTTGGAGGATGTGACTCAATCGTTGTGTATAAGACAGGTACGAAATCATAATCAGAATTGTTCTTTCTGATAATCTCAATTATAATACCAACACCGTTGCTTAAACTTGTACCACCTTGTAACATCAAATCAGATAATTCTTCCATCACTGGTTCCGAAACCAAATCTCTAGTCAATTCATTAGGCCCAACAGTCGAGTTATCAGCATTGGAGTTAGCACTGATGGCGATGATAGCTTTGATAAGGTCACCAGCGGCAGATTGGATACTAGCACTGACCTCTGGGCGTAGATACCCGATTAGTTTATTGATCAAGTTTTGTTCCTTGAGCATATCAATAACACCTGTGGAATTATCAGGCTTATCTGTACTTACCACTTTTAAAAGAAAATCCATCAGAGCAGGATTATCCACATGCTTGAGAAATCTATCAACAAGGCTTGTCTGTTGTAAAAGGAAATTCAACATTTCATCAGTCTTTGTATCCAATAAATGTTCGTTAACTTTCATGAAATGGGCAGATAACGATATTGAAAGTGGTGCTTCAGAATCCAAGATATTCCAAAGAAGAGACAACAGATCGACATTATCCATGAAAGTATCGGTAAGAGACCATGTGTCAGCACTTAAAATATCAGCACAGACAGCAGCTCTTCTAAAATGAGCATCTTGTTGTGTTTCTTCGTGAATCCCATCATTTGTTATACCTTCAGACGATTCAGTAGCTATAGATTCCTTCTCAGCGTTGTCATCGTCTTCATTTGAGTCAGGATTCAAGGGTAAATCTGTTGGGTTATTAGAGAAAAGTTTGTAATTCTCACAAGTTATAATATACCTCACAAGTTGAATCAAAACGTCTTGACTTCTTAAGTATTGAACTAACTTAACGTTAGAAGCTACCAATTCGTTGACACATTCGTCATCATCTAGGACTCTACTGAGGATGTCTAAATTTGGAACTGTGTGATCGTCTCTGTGATTCTCATCATCAATTTCGTCTTCATCATCGGTGTAACTGTTGTTATTGTTGTTGAAACCAAATGATCTGGTATTGGTAACGGGACTTGATGACCTGGACCTATAATCATTCTCTATGAAAGCATTTTCTAGTAATGTGTTTAGAGGAGAGTTAACATTGTTGGAATTACCAAATCTCCAAAACTGGCTGGTCATGATGAGGCTTTATGGTCAATTCAAATTGTATTAAATGCAAGGGGATGTGTTGGAAGATATCAAAGGCAAAATGGATTTAAGTCGATTTGATGATTTCATAAATTGCAATTGACAGGGACAATATGTTTAATAACAAATTAGTGTAGTTGAAAGTTTCTTCAGTGGTTTAATGAATAAGGAACTATGACTAAACTTTAAAAAAGATGATGATATGTTTTTATTTATATTGTTAAAGTGGGCAATTAATAATAATAATAATAATAATAATAATAATAATAAAAAATAACCACCCAAACAAAAGAAAGTATGGCCGTGCTAGGTGATAAAAAGCTCCCAAAAAAAAACCCCCCCAAAAAAAGAAAATTCAGGGAAATAAAAGAATAAGAACGTGCTGGTGAAGTATTAGCAGAACTAAAATTCGATTAAAAGTAGGTATTTTGTTATTGAAGTTATTATATACACAATGTTGGACAGTTTCATTCGTTCGCTCTTATTCGTCAAATGAATCGTTGAAATTTTGCAAACATATGGGAAAAAAAACTCTGCGGTCCGTACCGGGAGGACTTTCACGATTTTGTCGTCACCATCCCGGGCTGTTTTTTCCTTTGTTGAACCTTGTGGTGAGTCTCATCCAGTACTGTTGCCAAATTAATTTGTCCGAGTCAATGTGGCAGAACAATAATAGCCATTTTTTGTCTTTGATATTTAGGAGTGGTTGGTATATAAAAACTATTATGTATTTAAAATGATCAATTAAGAAAACGAACATTTATCGTCTCAAAATATAAATATACTTCAGATATAAGATAATAATTAATTTTCAAAATCTAGAAAATGTCTAGTTCCATTATAAGTTTAGTGGTTAGGATAGTGAAATACATATCTATTATATCTAACAAATCAACTAACTATCTTCCTTGTATGGGGCGGTAGAGAGTTTTAACTTTTGGAAATGAGAAGCTAGTCAAGTTGGTTGGTCTCTTTGTGTTTTGATTTCCCTTAAAAAAGAAATTTATTTGAATTCTTGCGCATATATATGAGAAATTAAACCTGATTGAGGATCTTCGTTGATACTTGTAATTGTGCAATTATGACACTGCGCCGGTACTTAAAAAAAACTTCCATCAAATAACTATTCCTACTATTAGACAACACACACGTATATAGTTAGTAGGTTAAAAAATAAATAAATAACTATTGGAGATATGACTGGTGTAGTAGGTTAAACACAAAAGATTTGATGAGTACAAAAAACATTTGAAGTATATAAACTTTGAAATTCATATCATCAGCGCCCAACTTCTCTGATTAAATAATCTTCACATGTGTCAATATATATCTTAGCGCTAAGATGCAATTTTTAGAGTTCATAGACCAAGCAGTATTACATTAAGCTCAAATACAAAACTTTTAAGGTACCACCTCTAGGTTTTACCGTTTCACACTCCCAGTATCGGAAACGGTCTTGGGCTATTCACTTTAAGTAGTCTTTGGATGCCTGAATCATGAGAAATAAACTCTCTACGTACGCAAAATCTCAGGTTAGCATATAAATAATTTTGTATTATGAATGTAGAAACTAGAAGCAAAATATTTAACAACTTCAACCAAATAGTTAACCTGATGTTCTCTCCAGAGGATAATCGATATACCCCAGAAACGTTACAACCAAAACTCATAAAATCACAAAACTACAGCTACTAGAATAACTAGCTCTATAATGAATCACTGTCGTTTGTATTATTTGGTGGCAAAAAAACTTAGTTGGGTGGGGGAAAAACATTCAATAATACTATGAAGAGAAACAATGGGATAACATGGGGTGAGGCTTCATAAATAAGTAAATTCCTCATCATTTGGGGGTTGTGTGAATAAGTGAAACAGATGATAATAAAAACAAGAAGGTGAAAACAAATAGTGGCGCTGACCTGATAACAACAAAAACTCTAATAAATTAAATGATTTAGTGATGGTGGTCATCTTGTGGAACACCGACTGGCTTGATTTGGTAAACAGAACCACATTCCCAACATCTGGCAACCTTTTCAACAGTTGGCTTTAACCATTCAACGGCGTGAGAGTCGGCTGGGGAACCAGTACAACCAACGTATCTGTAGTCATCGTAAGATTCGACTAAAATTGGGTCGGCCATGGTACCGATTCTGGAGGAGTCTAATGGCTTAGTGTCGAATAATTCAACACCTTGTAACTTGGCCAATAATTCTAATCTAGCTAAACCGGTCGCTTGGTCGATATCAGTTGGGAAAGAACCTTCCTTAGCACCTTGACCAATCAAGGTTTCGTAACCGTTAACTTCTTCTAAGTTGGCAGCAGTCTTGAAAACTGGCTTAGCAGCGTTGAATAAAGCAGATCTAGTGGCGAAAGATCTAACAGTTTGTCTGGCAATTAATCTGGAACGTAAGGCGAACACTGTGTTATATTGTTAGTATATTGTTCCATTTCTACATTACAATAAAACAATAAGTACAGGCATTTCAAAATTGGAGGGTATTGTTGTATTTTTTTTTCTTCTATTGTTACAATTACATTTGTGATTTCAAGTAATAAGTGTTCATCCAATATATATATGTATCTTGAATTGAGATTATGATATTATGGAGAAGTTGGAAAGGCAAATCGTGGATTATGAAATTCAACCTCTCTCTATACTCAGACTGCTTTTGCAGCCAAAATAAATAGAACAATTGCAGTGTCTAGGAGAAACTTAAATTGTTGATGAACATTTTGATGACTTGATTTATTTGAATCTTGGGCTTAGATGAAAGGGGCTTCTGTGTAAGCCAGTTTTTAGAAATTGCAATGACCCTCCAATAACGATATTCCAGTGCTTAAGTGATATTTTGCGTACTTTTTGGTGGTGGTATGTGATGTTTACACTTAACAAAACCTTGACGTTATGTTATTACGTTTAGTTTATTTGTTTGAATTTTCTATGTCCACTATGTAAAAATTTATCGAATGTTTTCCTGTCTCCGGAACTCGTGCGTTTCCAAAATTTAAAATCTCAAAATCGTTTTTGACACCCATCTAATTGGTTGAACCTGCCCGGATCAGAAGCTTAACCACGTGATCGGATCGTACGGTTTTTTTGCAGCCAAGAACAGAAAGGTCCGATGTTTGGATCACGTGTAAAAACTAAAAACAGAAAACATCAAAAAACTCCTCAGTTCGAGTCTTATTGGAGGCGTCTCTCTTCAATTGAATATTATATTTAAAAATTTCCAAACCTAATTCGCGAAGCCTGCATGATTTGAATTTTGTGCAGCATAAAAATTTCAAGTATATTTTGTTTGTGAATCAAACTGATGTTTGGATGTTGTGAAAAATCTGAGATTTTTTGTGAGTGTGCGCTCCTGCGTGACTGTGTTTTTCAGAATCAAACAATTTGCAGCTTCCTGAAAACCCGAATTAATGTTCGGGTGTATAATTGAGACAAATTCCCTCCGCCGCGAAGGCTCTAGTTAACCAGCCAAATCATTAGCACTGGCAACAGAAGGACCTTTCGCGAGGCGATTTTTAGCGCTCGTTAACAAAAAAAGACTTTTTTTTCTACAACAATCCACATACATCACATCCATAGTATTATCAAATTCATTAGCTAACCAACAATAATTCAAGTATGTTAAGGGTAGAATAGTGAAATAGTGTGAAGACAATCAGGGAATCTAGCACCAGCAACAAACATATCACCATGTACAACAATAGTCCAGAATCAAGATATTATAGAAGATAAAACCAAATTATTGTATTTTTTTTTCAATCAAGAAGACATCATTAAGTAGAATCAGACATACAATTTAGCATGCGAAAAGTTACAGGATATGAGAGAGAATTGTTTAAGAACGTGTCAACAAAGACAAGGCCACATTGTCGATTTCTCCCCAAGCTTTATCTATTATTTAAAGTCAAATGAAACAAAAAAGTAAACCGCCCACTATTTATAATTATTATCAGGGGATACAAATTTCATCATATTTCGAACCGGTTGTCACCCGCTATTCATATCAAACCAATCTAATCTACGTAAATGAAGTTATACTAACAAATATTTTTCAGGATGCCAAAAAAGAGAGCTTCCAACGGTAGAAACAAGAAGGGTAGAGGTCACGTCAAGCCAGTTAGATGTTTAAACTGTTCTAAGTGTGTTCCAAAGGACAAGGCCATCAAGAGAGTTACTGTCAGAAACATTGTTGAAGCTGCTGCCGTCAGAGATTTATCCGAAGCCTCTGTCTACGCTGAATACGCTTTACCAAAGTTATACAACAAGTTACACTACTGTGTCTCCTGTGCTATTCACGCTAGAATTGTCAGAGTTAGATCTAGATCCGACAGAAGAATCAGAACTCCACCATCCAGACAAAGATTCTCCGGTAACAAGGTCTCTCCAGCTGATGCCGCCAAGAAGGCTTTATAAGTTTGTCAACTAGCATCATCAAACAACCAAAACCACAATTTTTCATTTATGTTTATGTTCTATAAATAAAGGAAATTTTATTTTATAATAAGTTACGATTAAAATCAGTTATTTGTTCATTCTAATTGTAGTTTATTAACCCAATAACTTCTTTTCGTTGACAGTTCAATTTGATTCAAGCGCAATTTCACGGACTTATTTATATACAAATTCCGTTCGAGAAAGAAACGAATAGGATACCATACAACATCGAAGTCCGGATTTCAACAACAATTATTATTGATACTTTTGCAGCATTTAAAACGTTGATTACAAGATTATCTTAGTTGATAATATACTAGCCATACAATGCCGGACTTATTCAAATTGTCTCCAAAACCAAGAGTTCTTTTTATCGGGGATATCAATCCTTCGTTACCTGACCATTCCAAGTATTTTGATCTTTTTGAAATCGTCAATTACAAGATCATTTCCACTTCCCAATTCCACGAAGATATGCAAAATGGCGCTCAATACTTTAACCTTGATGGTATATTTGGTGGTTGGCCTTCTGGGGGAGGGGAAGTTGGTAAATTTACAGAAGAGTTGATATCAATCTTGAAACAAAATTCCCCGAATTTAAAGCTGATCACTACCTGTACAGTTGGTTATGATGCCTTTGACCTACAAGCTTTAAAGAGATATGGCATTCATTTATCAAATACCCCTAGTTTAGGAGCTGAAGATGTGGCTGATTTGGTATTGTGGCATGTTCTGGAAAGTTACAGATATCTTTCCAAATTCCAACAACATTTATTGAATAACGTGCCACATACGGTTCAATCAAGACGTATCTTAGAGAGAGAAGCGTACAAGTATCCGTTTGGCCATTTATACCATACTCAATTGATCCATTCGCCACGAAATAAGAAGGTTGGGATCTTAGGCTTTGGTAAGATTGGTCAAGCGGTTGCTTCCAGATTGAATGCTATTGGAATGGAAATTCATTATTACGCTCGTAATGAAGTTAAGAACTTGGTGCTACCTTTCAGAATTAAGTATCAACCAGATTTGAAATCTTTGGTGTCTGAAATGGATCAGATTGTCTTGGCTTTGCCTGGTAATAAGGATACTTTCCATTTAATTAACGAAGATTTATTATCTTATGCGAAACACGGCATCAAGATCGTGAACGTTGGTCGTGGGTTTTTATTGGATGGTAAGGCTGTTATTGATGCTTTGGAGTCTGGGAAAATTGGATTTCTTGGTCTTGATGTTTTCTGGCAAGAACCTATTGTGGATGATGGATTACTGAAGAGAGATAACATTTCCGTATCTCCTCATATAGGCAGTTCGACTGAGGCTATTTTTAATGAAACTGCTTTATTCTGTTTAAAGAATTTGGAAAAAGTCTTGATCAACGGTGGGGAGGCTGATAGTTTGATCGTTTGATTAGATCAGCTATCTGTCGAAATAACTTCCAATTTAGTCACGTGTCTGAATTAATGCGCCACGATTGTTTAACTAGTGACATATGCAAGCACATGCACCATGATATAGAGGATCAACAGAATAATTGGAGAGCGGTGGAGACGGGTGGCTTTAAACAAAAAAAAAAAATAGATAACGAGTGAGTATTATATATTAAATTCTATTTAGTTTCCGTAAAACTCTTTACAAGAATTTAAAGATCGCAAATATCACGGCCTTGAACAAATCCTAAAAATTTCACGATTATCAATACTATATATGATGGTGAAAGTTGAACACAAACCCAAATCCAGGTTCTCAAATTACAACCCAAATTCGAAAGCAATCAGAGCTAGTCAAGAAGGTTCATTACTTCTCTCACATTCTCTAGCCAACCTCGGACCTACATCATCACAATCAGATCAACCACAGGGTTTTCCATCTTCTAATATACGCCATCCAAGTTATGAGGACATTGAGAATGAAGTGGAACAAGGGTTACACGAATTAGAAATTGCTACCTCGAACCCACATAGGTCTTTATCATATATTCTGCTTCTCACTATAATTATTGGTGGGTTGCAATTATCCTGGTCTGTGGAATTTTCACAAGGTACCCCGTTTTTATTGTCGTTAGGAATATCAAAACGCACTTTGGCCTTAATATGGATCGCTGGTCCATTAAGTGGAAGTTTGGGACATCCAATCATTGGCTTGTTAAGTGATATGTCTATGAATCCCAAAGGAAGAAGAAGATCATTCATTATAACAGGCTGTGTATTTACGGTAATTTCTATGCTGGCATTATCTTATTCTGTTGATATTATTGGTGCTCTGTTCTTTCATTGGAGAAACAGTGATGATCAGGACCACGACGTCATGCGGGCAACTATACCATTTGCTGCCTTTTCAATTTATTTTATTGATTTTTCTATTGCCGTTATTCAGGCTTCTTCCAGGGCGTATATTGTGGACAATGTTCCAACTCATCAACAACAATTATCAAATGCTTTTGCTGCTATACTAATCGGTGCTTTTAATATCATTGGGTTCTTCCTTGGCGCGATTGACTTAAATGCAATTCTTCCATTTCTTGGATCGTCTCAATTTAAAGCTCTTGCAACTATTGCCTGCCTGACTTTGGTTTCTACTACGATTTTATCATTAACGTTCATAAAGGAAAGGAACCCAACCACAGACCCAGTTATGAAGCTAGAAAGGGAAAAAACTGATTTAAGATTTCAGGAATTGGGACTAATCAACCAAGATAAAAACAATGGTGGTTCTATTTTTCAAATGGTTGTCTTTCTTTACAAACAGACGTTAAACAGTGTCCTTAGACTTTCACCACAGGTAAAAATAGTTTGCTTTGTGGAATTCTTCGCATGGATTGGATATTTTCCGATGCTATTCTACACGACTACCTATGTTGGGGATCTGTATCTTCATGAGTTTTGGAGCATTAGAGAACCTAATTTACCCCCTTTGACCGATATCGAAATACGTGTTTTAAACGAAGAGTCAATAAGAAGAGGCTCTTTGGCATTATTGGCCCATTCTATTGTGTCTTTCTTGACGGATATACTATTGCCTTTGCTCGCCAAACCTGTCAAACAATCAAATGACTACTTTTCTTCTAAGAATCCAATATTAGGCAGAATAGAGTTGTTCCGTCAGAAATATCTTCCCAATCTCACAGTCAGGCTCACATGGATAATCTCTCATTTCATATTTATCCTCTGTATGATGTCAACTTTTATGATCAGTAGTTCTACCGCAGCTATTTTTATGTTTGGTGTTTTAGGCATCTCCTGGGGTGTAGCATTGTGGAGTCCCTTCGTGTTAATTTCGGAAGAGGTTTCAAGGATTAAGGAGGTCAATGTAAGTCAGTTTGATCAATGTGTGGATTCAAATAATACCGACAACAACGAGGTTGACCATCAAGACACGCTTCTCAAAATTCAATTTGGAAACTATGAACATGAGCCTGGTATCATATTAGGCATTCACAATTTTTTCGTTGCTGCCCCACAGATGATAAGTAGTTTTGCTTCGTCCATTTTATTTGCTTTCTTAGCAAACAGTCATACTGACGGAACGAGTACTGATGATGTTCAATTTTCCCCTTCTTTTGATAACTCCATCGCCTGGGTATTTAGGTTTGGAGGGCTTGCTGCTATTTTGGCTTTATGGCTAAGTCTGAAAGTTAAAAAGGATGAGGATTTGTGGAATGAAGCAGATCATTTGTTGCAGAAACAGAGTTCTACAAAATGGACTACAGTTGGAATTGAAGAATCTCCAACAGTGTTTGGTGAAGATGCGGTGTAAAATTGTTTGATCTTTAAGCCTATATACACAAGTTAAAACGTTTAAAGTAAATAACAAGCATAATTGGCAATATACTTGGTAAGCAAATTTTGTGTTGATAGTATATAGAAAATCTCCATCTATTTTTTGTGCTCTGATTAATCTAATCAACTACAGAGTTAAAAACTAATACCTTACATTTGATATCCGACTTACTGAAATTGTAGCATTCTATTGATATATATATATAATATTATATTAATTATTCAACTGGCATTAACAGGATTATTATCCTTATCAGAGGATTTAAGTTTAGGTAATTTTTTCCTTTTCCTCTCCAGCAGAATCCGCAACATCGTCCTCTTGTTCCTTATCAGTAACATCATCCTCTTGTTCCTTATCAGTAACATCATCCTCTTGTGCCTTATCAGCAACATCACTACTACCAATAACTTCCGGATCAAGAACAGTACCCTTGACATCATCCTTTAACCACAACTTATGTTCGCCCACTTCAATACACCATTTTATTGGGTTTCTTAAATCATTGATTCTGAAGTCTTTATGTTTACAAAGGACCCATTCCATATCATCCCAAATTTCATATTCAAAATCGAAATTAAGTTCATTGATAAGTAATTTGGAATAAAGTCTCTTTCTCGAACCATCGTCATTGTAAATGTTCTTGAATCCCTTCCCGTTGATCTTCCAAGGATATAGCTTTGGCATATTTGTATGGAGGAACATCAACTCAGAATTTTTATATTTGTGGAAATAATAATTATTGGCTTTTGAATTGTACTTAAAATCTGATTTGAACTTCTTTGGGTTCGAGGATTGAATATGATCAATTATAGGATCGTATTGTCCCATAGCTGAGATTTCAAAAACCACATTATCAGCATCTTCTGGATTACTTTTGAAATCACCGAACTCTCTAATGAATTCTTGTACCTGATAATAAGGCAGACCGAAATAATGAGCAGCTGTTAGCACGGTATCCTTGTCACCTTCACCTGCTTGACCCTGTGCGAAAAGAGCATAGAAATATTCCGGACCGTAGAAATTGTAATAGAAAGACAAGAACATTGTCTTAGCATGGACACGTCTATTGATAAGCACCTGGCCAGTCTCAGAGGATGCTTCAGGGAATGTACCCTTCAAATCATGGAAGGAGATCTTCTCGTTGTAGTCTTCCTTAGTGAAATCCTCAAATCCTTCAGGATAGTCTCTTTCGTCACCGTTGTAAGAATCACGAACTTTGTTCATCTCTTCAACTTCAATACCAGCAATATCATAGAACAAGGGAGAAGTGGAACGTCTCCAGAAATCAGGCCAAATAACCATATGTTTAGAAATGAACGGTTCGTTGATAAAAAGATAATCTGGGTTCTTCAAAGGATAATTGTCCGAATCCAACATCAAAACATTTTCGAAACTCGAAAGCATCAACGCCATAGATTTCAACTGATAACCTTTCAATTTAAATTTGTTTGTATCCAAATAATTTGACATCAAAAGACATTTAGCACCAAAAGCAGGAAACACTCTCTCACATAAATCCTGTGAATAATCAGAATCAGAAGGCATGAACACTTCCACTGGTAATTTTGAGCCAGTCTTCCGTAATCTTTTCAAAGATAATAAAACCAACCAATTATATTTACCACCACCACAGTATAAGATACCATCACCTTTAACGTTGGCATCAATAGATTCTGGGAACTCAGTAGGCATATTCTGAACAAAAGTGGCATGAGATCTAGCAAGGCTTTTTCTCTCATCTTCTGATAATTGTAAAAACGAAGACAAATAATTCTTGGATCTGATTGCCTCATTAAATTTAGATTCTCTAAGCATACCGGAATTAACTGGGATCTTGTCACCACTGTCTCTTGGATTCGGGTTGTTTTTATTGTAATGGGCTTCATTGTTGATTCCGCCAATAGATGGCTTGGCTTGAACGACCACTCGAAATAATTCATCGTTAAAAAACTTCTTGTAATTTCCGAAAATATTAAGCGCTGCTTCAACTTGCTTTAAGTTATCATACGATTTGAGACTTTGATAATCACTGGTCGATGAAAAATCATTGATGTGGTATACTTTCCCACTGTTAAGCCCATGAGAATGAAAGTGCTCGGTGTTACTAGTTTCCTGTTCTTCATCGTCTTCATTTCCATCGACCCCTGTACCGACTTGGTTTGTTCCAGGAGCCAATAAAGTAGCAGATGGTGCCGCTAACTTCACCATGTCTTCAGGCTTCACTCTGACAACATTGAACCCAGAATCGTGCATTCCTGAAAGTCCTAATTTATTATTATATTGCACTAACTCTGGCTCAGGTTGACGTCCTAAAGTGAAGTAATATCCTGCCTTTAATTCTATAAGAACTAAAACAAAGCATAGAGAAATTATGATAAGGAAAGTCCCTGGTCTTAGGCGAATACGGTACGACCGCTGAATCAAATCTTGCAAATCTCTTAGATTTTTTGGAATTGCTGTCATGACTGTGGGCTGAAAGCAGTTAAAATTCTATTGATTTGCTTTTGTTTGGTTTGATCGGTTTGATTTTGTTCGATTAAGTTCGACTAAGTTTGATGAGATGAAATATGAGTTTGGATTTTGGTAACGACTAGTACAAAGAGAAACAAATCTGTGAAAGACTTGATACTTATTCGAGCAAGTTGTTTTATCAAAAAAAAAACACAAAAAAAACAAAAAATGCCAATATATATATGAACTCTTCTTTTGAATAAATTTAAAATAAACAGAGCGGTCGTCGACCAAAAAAAAAAAAAAAGGCAGCGATTTCCTGATTTTCCAATTATTTGCCAGGGTTATCGATATAAATCTTATTTTGTCAACAATCTGTTTACGCGTCAGTACAAGGATTGTGCCTGAGAGATTCTTTTGGGTATCAAGCCGTAAAGGGCACTTATTTAGGTACTGCGGAGGCAGTAATACGCTGCGCGCTGGTTATCTAGTTTTAATATACGCTCTGCCTAGAACTGGTTGGGGGAGGGGGCAGCAGTGGGTTACATGCCTAGAAGGAGTACATGGGCCGTTGCATACCTAGAACGAGTACAACTAGAAGGATTAAATAAGCTCAGTCCAACTAGAGATATGTCTTGTTTACAGACACTATATATTATTGATAAATAAATTAACTAAAATTCTCAAATATATAATTGATATGGACAAGTCTAACTCGATATACTGAGAACTTTCTATTTGAACCAGTTTTCAACACCTTCTTGGATTGGAGCCATTAAACCCTTTTGCTTTGGAACGTATTGAATTCTGTGGTAAGAGTTCAAGTTCTTTCTCAAGACAATTTGGTAACAAGTAGCAGAACCTTGTCTGGAGATAATGGTAGAAGAAGCTAAAAAGTATTCCCAAATTCTGTACCATCTAATACCGTACTTGTTGATAGCCTTGTCCTTGTTACCGATCCAATTTCTGTACCATCTCCACAAAGTGGCAGAGTAGTCGACACCAATGTTGTCAATAGAGACAGTTTCAAAACCAACACCTTCCAACTTGGAAACAACAAAATCTAACGGAGTGGAGGCATCAGCACCTGGGAAAATGTACTTGTTCATGAACAAACCCCAGATCAAATCCTCGTATTGCCAGGACTTTCTTAAACCGGCATATTGTAAAAAGAAAATACCATCGTCATCCAACATGTTGTAAACTTGTTCAAGGAAGGAGCCGAACTTTCTGACACCGACATGTTCAGCCATTTCCAAACAGGTGATCTTGTTGTACTTACCTTCTGGAACAGGAGTGTCTCTGTAGTCCATACACAAGATCTTGGATTGATCTTCTGGAATGCCTTGGATTCTTAACTTTTCATTGCCCCATTTGGTTTGGTTTCTACCTAAAGTGATACCAGTGACATGGGCTCCATGAACCTTGGAAGCATAAGTGGCTAAAGTACCCCAGCCACAACCTAAGTCTAGCAATGTTTCACCAGCCTTCAAGTCAATCTTATCACAGACAATCTTCAACTTGTTGTCTTGCAATTGTTCTAAAGTTTCTTCGGATTCGATGTCAGAAATGACACCAGAAGTGTAAATCATACGGGAGCCAAGGAACCAGGTGTAGAAATCATCACCACGGTCGTAGTGATCACGGACTTGTTCTTCATCTTGGGATCTGGTGTGCATGATGACTTCTGGAATCATACCTAATAAGAAATATCTGAAAAGGGATGCAGTGAAGGAGAATTGGGCCCAGTCGTGTCTGTACTCTAAGACATCTAAACAATCACCCTTGAAGGAGACCTTGTTGTCAAAGAAAAGTTCTTGGAAAGTTTCAATTGGAATTTTATTTTGACCAGAGTACTTCTTCTTCAACTCTTCGTCATGGAACTCTAAGTAGTGTTCAACACCCTTGTTTGGGAAGTTGACCTTTTCGTTCAATCTTGGAGAATAGGTGGAAGCAACGGTCCAGAACCCGATTAAGATAGGGAAAAAGAAAACAAAGACAAAGAATAACCATGTCTTTAAACCGCCACCTAACTTCCAGGAAACGTACAATGGTAAACCACCCATCAAAGAGAGTAACAAGATGTTGGAAAAGTGTTTGGAACCTGGACCGTCTGCTGGCAATGGCGCATTTTTGATAGCTGGGTAAGCAGTGGTCTTAATACCACATTCAGAAGAGGCTTTTGGTTGCACAGAGGCAGCTGGAGTAGCATAGAACTTATGTTCTGCAAACTCGTTGATCAAAGACATTGTATTGTGTTCGATTGAAATTGAACCTTGTTGTTTTCAAAAGACGAATTCTTGTACTACTGAAAATGCAAGCAATTGTTTGTTTGCAATTGGGTAGAATATCGATATGAATTGAAGAAGAATTAGAATCCAACAATGGTTTGAGTTAAATAGTGTTTTTTTTTATTGCTCAAGAGTATGTATTTGGAGGCGTTGAAGAAGAGTTTTATTCTTCACGAAAAAAATAAAACAGGGCGCATTTCTAGTTCGTGCAAACTAAATTTATTTCACACGTCGTTTAAAAAAATATATGTATAAGTGTATTTTGCAAAATTTCCAATTGCCCGATTAAACCGAAATCTCGCAAATACTAAGTGAGTTGCAAATTTCCCAGAAAGCAACCAACCTCTCAAAACTTCCTAATCTGGTAAAGACTTGTTTAGGGAAAATATTTTCCGATCGTAGCCCTTATACATTTACACGTGAGATTAGTAAAGCTGGAACTTGGTGAGGCCACAGAGCGGAGAATTCGTGGATGAGCGTGAAAATAATAACACATATTAATTATGAGAATTTTAAAAACAAGATATTAGTTGAAAACATTTAGAACCCTCACATTATCATCAAAATCTGTTTTACAAACGCAAAACTTCATACTTTAAATTACAGACCAATTTATTTTGAAGCTTTCCATTTTATAGAAATACCTGAAGATAATAATAATAAACAGTGTAGAATCAAATACTGTTAGTCTATCATTGATATCTTTAAAGCCCCCTTGTCTTCATTTTGTTTTTTCATCCTTATCATATACATTCAAGCTATCATGACTACTTCTACTAGCTCAGCCTCTGCCAACCACGCTTCCCATATCAAGAAGATTTCCAACCTTTTTGTCAACTACTACTACACCACTTTCAACAAGAGTCCAGACACCTTACCAAGAGTCTACTCCAAGAACGCAAAGTTAACACATACTGTGATTCCAGAAGGTGTTGAACAATTACGTATCAAAAAGGATATTTCTGAAACTGTTTCCTGTACCACTGCAGATTCTATCAAAAAATTCTATGAGTCTTCTAACTTTGCTGATTCCAAGATCTGCATTCATTCCATTGATCACCAAAGTATCACTGGGAATTCAGTCTTGATCACTACTACTGGTTTGATTGCTTTGACTGATAATACTCCTGTCTACACCTTCATCCAAACTTTCGTGTTGACTCCTGAAAATGACAGTGAAAGAAACTATCTTATTGCTAATGATATCTTCAGATTGATTCCAAGTGATGAATTTGAATCTGATTCTGATTCTGAAATGTCTAAGGAAGAAAATGTTGTTGTTGCTGTTGATACCAAACAAGAAGAATGTGTCGTTGATACCAAGAGTGATACTGTCAAAGACTCTTCTGTTGAATCTTCCCCTCAGACTCCAGAAGTTGATGCTATCGTTGAGCCAAATGAAACAAAAGAAGCACTCAAGGAAGAACCTAAGCCAGAAATCGAATCTTCTTCTAAGGATCAAGCTGCTATTGAACCAAAGACTGAAGTTTCCAAGACTGAGTCTCCAAAATCCAAGGAAAAGACTGAACAAAAGCAAAAGTCTAGAAATGAAGCTAAGACAAAGTCTGAAAAGGAAAAGGAAGATCACAAACCAAAATCTAAGGAAACTACCTGTGTGAAGACCGAAACCAAGCAAGAACAAAAGACTCAAACAAAGAAGGAAACTGAAGCTATTAAGCCTGTGGAAAAGGAACAACAACAAGAAGAAAAGCAAAAAGAAGAAGCTGTCAAGGAGAAAAAGAAAGTAGAAATTCCGCAACCAACCTCATGGGCTTCTCTAGTGGGTAGTTCTGCTGCCCCTGAAAACTCCATTACTCAATCTTCAAAGCCAAAGGTAACTAAGCAAATAATTGATTCGAAGGACAAAGCATCTTCTCCTTTAGCCAAGCAACCTAAATCAATCAAGCCAGTCAAACCTTTAGCCAACATTACTAATTCTCAAAAACCTTCGACCTCCTCATCTTCCTCATCTTCCTCAGAAAAGGGACACAGAAATTCCTTATCATATGGTGTCGTTTTAAACAACGTCAATGATTTAAAAGGTCATGAAATCAAAGACTTGGTTGAACGTGAAATCGGTCTAACTACTAAAGTGGAACCAAAGGGTAAATATTGTACAATTGCCTTTGAAACAGCAGCTTCTCAACAAAAGGCACTTCAAATTAAAAACATTTCTGATTCAAATGGTGTTATTTTAAATTTTACCAAGATTACAAACGAAACCAACTTCAAACAGAAGACTAATGGTGGAGGTGTCAATGGTGCTAGTAAAGCCAAACAATCTGGAGGTGCTCATTCTCAAGGAGGTAATCAAAGAAAGAGAACAGGAGGTACCGCTGCTACTGCTGGAGGTAAAAACTAAGATATAGGAAATATATATATTACGTTTGCAAATTATTGTTATGTTTTTTTTTTTCTTTTTTTTTTAATTTTTGTATAAATATATATAGCTTTAATTATTTGATTGTACTAGTTAAATTTCCACATTCACACCGATAGAAGAAAGAAAGGAAAAAAAAAGAAAATAGATAGTTTATATTCTCTTTGTAATAATTATTGGATCTTTTGTAAAGCCCTGCGGCGCCGCGCGCACACACACAAGAAATTTCTAAATTTTTGTTTTGAGAAAAGGAAACATTGGTCACTTCAATTAAGTAGGGTTCAGGTGATATTATTTTAACTAAATCTACTTTAGAATACAAGAAAATAAAAGAACAAAAACAAAAAAAAAATAAAAAGAGGATGTTTTCGTTTCTTAGGAAAAGAAGAGATTCAGATGTCACTGATGAGAACATTAGTTCCTCTACCGCTGGTGGCACCAAACACAAATCAAGAAGACCACCAAACACAGCCTTTAGACAACAAAGATTGAAGTCATGGCAACCAATCCTCACACCTAAGTCGGTCTTGCCATTATTACTCCTTATAGCTATTATCTTCTCACCTTTGGGTATTGCTATACTTCTTGTGACGTTGGATGTGCAAAATTTTGTCGTTGATTACAGTGATTGTTTGTCTCTTGCCAATTCTGAATCGTTCACTGATATTCCTGTCAATTATTTTAGTTCTCATTTCAAATCTAAGTCTGATATCGTTCCTCAATGGAAAATTCAAGATGAAAAAATTTGTCAGATTAAGTTTGAAGTCCCTGATGATATCAAGGGACCTTTATACATGTTTTATAAGTTGACAAATTTTTATCAAAATCATAGAGAATATGTTAATTCTTATGATTTAGCTCAATTAGAAGGTGAAGCTGTCAAAGCTAGTGAGCTATCATCTGACTGCTCCCCATTGAAGACTAACTCAGAAGGAAAAGTGATCTATCCATGTGGATTGATCGCCAACTCAATGTTCAATGATACGTTCACCAGTCCAAAACCTATAGATGGATCAGACCCTTCTATGATTCTAACAGATACTGACATCTCTTGGGGAATTGATAGAAGTAAGTTTAAGAAGACTAAATATAACGCCACAGATATTGTTCCTCCCCCAAATTGGTATGGTTCATTTCCAGATGGATACACCGAAGACAATATCCCTGATCTTTCCACATGGAATGAATTCCAAGTATGGATGAGAACAGCCGCATTACCTAAATTCTACAAGATGGCATTAAAGAATGACACTAAGAAGGAAACTTTGATAAAGGGGACTTATTTCATAGACATCACATCTCAATTTCCTGTCAGTATGTTTGGAGGTACGAAATCTTTAGTGTTAACTACTAGCAGTAAATTTGGTGGTAGACATTTAAGTTTGGGGATTTGTTACCTTGTTGTCGCTGGATTTGCTATTGTATTTGCTACGATTTTCTTGATCAAATATGTTATTCAACCTAGAAAATTGGGGGATCATTCTTACTTGAACTTTGACCAACGTGGTGGTAGTGCTGGTGATGATAGAGATGATTCATTTGGTTCTGTCAAAAGAAGAGAAATCCTGTGATTTTTTTTTTTTTTACACACTATAGTCAACGTTTGACCACCATATACAGAATTTTAATGATAAGATCTAGTTATTTTTTTTTTTTTTTACATATCAATAACTTTTGCAATTAACCCTAAGATTAAAGTAAAAAAAAAATGTTTCAGGATTCTTTATTCATATCTTTTTGGTTGTTCCACAGTTGATTGCAAACATATATATATATAATATCGTTACCCGACCGAGCACGCGAACTCGTTTGTATAATTTTTTATCTAGAAAAATTTATTATAGAGATGATATTAGTCTAGCAGAGTTAACAAATTTATTTAACATTATATTTATTTCTTTTGTGAAAGAAGTTGAAATTATAGCAACTAATTATGGCTGGTAAAACTCAAAAGAAAAACGCTAAAGGTCGTTTGGATCGTTATTACTATCTTGCAAAGGAAAAGGTGAGTGATCATTTTAATTAAAGCTTAAGAGATGGGATGATTTATTCATCTTTTTAAGATCCTTATTCATTCATATGTTTCGAATTTTACTAACCAAAGTCAACTATTTTTAGGGTTATAGAGCTCGTTCCTCTTTCAAGATTATCCAAATCAATGAAAAATTCGGACATTTCTTGGAAAAGTCCAAAGTTGTTATCGATTTATGTGCCGCCCCAGGTTCTTGGTGTCAAGTTGCCTCCAATTTATGTCCTGTTAACTCCTTGATTATTGGTGTTGATATTGTTCCTATCAAACCATTACCAAACTGTATTACTTTTCAATCTGATATCACCACTGAAGATTGTAGATCCAGATTAAGAGGTCATATGAAGACTTGGAAGGCTGATACCGTATTACATGATGGTGCTCCTAATGTTGGTTTAGGTTGGGCCCAAGATGCCTTTACTCAATCCCAATTAACTTTACAGGCCTTGAAATTAGCTGTTGAGAATTTGATTGCTGGTGGTACATTCGTCACCAAGATTTTCAGATCCAAGGATTACAATAAGTTATTATGGGTCTTCCAACAGTTATTCGATAAGGTTGAAGCCACTAAGCCTCCTTCTTCTAGAAATGTTTCTGCTGAAATTTTCGTGGTTTGTAGAGGTTTCAAGGCCCCTAAGAAGTTGGATCCAAGATTATTGGACCCAAAGAATGTTTTCGAAGAATTGAATGAAAAGAACGACAATAATGAAGCCAAGGTTTACAATCCTGAAAAGAAGAGAAGACAAAGAGAAGGTTACGAAGATGACAGTATTGTCCAGCATAAGACATATCCAATCATGGATTTCATCAGAGACGATGACACGATTGATATCTTGGGTAGTACCAATGCCTTTTCTATTCCAGAAAATGATGAACAATGGGATTTAGTTGCTCAGTTGAAGAAAACTGACAAGGAATTGTTGGAATGTTTCAAAGATTTGAAGGTTCTTGGTAAGAAGGATTTTAGATCCATTATGAGATGGAGAAAGATTGCCAGAAAATTATTGAAGATGGATGAAGAAGAGCCAATTGAAGTGGAAGTTGAGGAATTGGACGAAGATCAAGTCATCGATAAAGAACTAGACGCTGTCAAGGCCAAACAAGTTGCCAAGTTGAAGAGAGAAAGAAGAAAGAAGAACGAAATGAAACAGAAGGAAATCTACAGAATGCAAATGAACATGTTGACACCAATGGATATTGGTATTGAAGGTGCTCAACTAGGTTCCGAATCTTTGTTCAATCTAAAACATGCTGAGAAGACTGGTCAATTAGGAGACTTGGCTAAGGGTAAGAGACGTATGATTTTCGATAAGGAAGATTTATACGAAGGGAATGATATTCAAATTGATTCCGATGCTGAAATGGATCAAGATGAACAAGACGAGGATTTGGCCAACCAATTAGACGGTATGTATGCTGCCTTCCAGGAAAGAAAGTCAGAAAGAGACGCCAAGTTTAGAGCCAGAAAGGCCAGAGGTGATGCTGATGATGAGAAATGGGACGGGATCAACGATAACAAGAGTGGTGATGATGAAGAGGAATACGATGATGCTCCAAACCCACGTGATTACGACGAAGAAGATAGTGATAGTGATTTAGATAGTGATGACGATGAAAGTTTGAACAAGTTGATCGCCAAATTACAAAGTGAAAAGGGTCTTGTCAATGGTCTCTCCAAAAAGGCAGATTTGTTGTTCTCTAATCCGATTTTCGAAGGTGTTGAAAATGTTGTCAAACCAGCTAAGGAACAAAAGATTGAAGAAAACGTGATTGATTTCACTTCTACTTCTTCCAAACCTAAGGGTAAGAATGGTAAGATTAAAGCTAAGAATTCTGAAAGTGCTCTAGACTCTGATGATTTTGATTCAGACGACGATGAGTCTTCCAAAATCCAATACGTTTCTAGAAAGGACGAAGACGAAGAGATGAACGATTATGATTCCGACACAGACGTGAATTTAAGAGACCATCAAAAGGATGTCGATATTGCTACTGCTCAAGCTATGACTTTGGCGCATCAATTAGCATTGGGACAAAAGACCAAACATGATTTAGTTAACGAGGGGTTCAACAGATACACATTCAGAGACCAAGACGGTCTTCCTGATTGGTTCTTGGATGATGAAAAGCAGCATTCCAAGATCAACAAGCCAATTACCAAAGAGGCTGCTCTTGCCATTAAGGAGAAGATGAGACAATTGAATGCTAGACCTATCAAGAAGGTTATGGAAGCTAAAGGTCGTAAGAAGATGAGAGCTCTTGCTAGATTGGAAAAGATGAAAAAGAAGTCCGATTTGATTAATGATGATGCTGATAAGTCCGAAAAGGATAAGTCTGAAGAAATCGCCAAATTGATGAGAAGATTGACAAAGAAGCAAAAGACAAAACCACAAGTTACCTATGTTTATGCTAAGGGTAATAATAAGGGGCTCAGTGGTAGACCTAAGGGGATTAAGGGTAAGTATAGAATGGTGGATGGTGTTTCTAAGAACGAACAGAGAGCTTTACGTCGTATTGCTAAAAAGAATAAGAAATAAGCGGTGTGTTGTTGTGCATTTTTTGTATATTAATAGGTATAAAGATATTAAAATCATTTTTCTTTCTTATCCTTCTCAGCGGTTGTGGTTCTAGTTAAGGACTTGAACATCTTTAACAATAAGAACAACGAACCAAAAATAACAGCGGTAAAAGTGATAAGTTGAACCTTCTCAAAATCATCAACATTTCCCTTTGGAATATCATAATTTAAAACATTTTGATTATTTTGCAAATGGTAGAAATTCGTAGATTGTTCAAAAAACGATTCATAACCCAAATCATACGAATCAAATGGATTTTGAGATAATAATTCCGGATCTTTAATATTAAGAGCAGCATCACAAGCCCAAAAAATTGAAGGTGTTAAAAATTTGAATTGTTCCTTATCTAAACCATGGGAATCTTTGAGTGGTAAATATCTTGAATGGTACTTAATTTCAAAATCATGATAATTCAAAATCTGGAATAATTGAATGGAACCATATCTTTTCACTGCATACTTTGGAAGCTCCAAATCGTTCTCACCCCATGAATTAATCAACTGCAAAGTCCTCGTGTCATATTGAAACTTATCAAAAATTAAGGAGTTTTCGAGATTGGAATACATAAACAACTCGCAATTCTCATACGGTTTAACAACGTCAGATAACCCTTTAATTTGTAAAGTTGGATGCAAACCAATAGGAGATTCAAATTGGAAATCAAGAGACTCTGTAAGTGTCTGATGACGAGTTTTGACAATTAACAAAGTATTAGAAGGTTCAACGAATCGTTCCATATTTTGAATGGACAATGTTAAGCCTGTCAGTTCAATATCTTCTTGATCGAATTTTCGGGATTGGAAAATTCCTACTTCTTTCTTGATATCAGATGGTGTCAGTATAATATCATGGGGAGTAGAGATCCATTTGATTTCCAATTTTCCATCTCCTTCTGTCGACCAAATAATGTCTAAATCGGTGATATTATGATTAATCTGATCCAATTGTTCTTCAGGGATAAATTGAGCAATTAATTTCTGTAGACGAGCACCAGTTATAGAATCATCAGCAAAAAAACTATGATAAGTGGCTGACGTAGCCGTTGAGATGAATTCTTCAGGACTCACAGAAAATGGTAAGAACTTGGAAAAATATTCATTGAATTTAAAAAGAATCGGTTCATATTCAAGAATCGAAGGTATAATATTAATCTCTAATCCTCTTATTGCATAATTTTGAAACAATTCATCAGATTTGGACGATTCACTTGATCTCCATTGGATACGGAATTGATAAATGTTTTCGAAATATTCTATTAATTCCTTTGGGATCTCATCTTTGATGATTGTTAACCGATCTTGTCTTGATAAGTATACGGAGGCGGGAATTTGGATTTGATCCTTTTGAAGGATTAGATTGTCTGTATCAATTGAGTTTAATGAAGGAAGTTTTAAAGTAATTCTTTGTTTGGGCATCTTTTTTTCTTTTGAATGATTTTTTTTTCTGGTAGGCAACAATAACATAAGTAACTAGTTCCCTAAAGAAATTTAAAAATTGATTCCAAATAATATATACAACCAGTAATTTTTTGTCCAGTTTATTATCTGTCAAAAGATTCGGTTGAATAAATAAGATATAAAACATCCGAACATTGTGAAATATAAATTGCTTCTACATCTACGTAATTTTTCCCCCTCAGCTTATATAACTTACAAAATCTTTTTTAGAATTATTTTATGTGTATTTTCTCTTTTTTTTTTATTGTGTTGGTAATATTTGATTAAATAATAATCATATGCTTTAACCTAAACGAACCCCGCCCCAGACACACACACACACACTATGGATAAACATCAATTCCCATTCTGTCAGAAAACTAAAAACTACAATTTGTAAAGAATTAAAAAAAAAAAAATCAACTCCATTCTTTTGAACATTGATGAGTTAGATGGATTTTTTTTTTTTTTTTTTGGATTAACAAACCAATTTGAATTTTGAGGACATATGTTGTTTAGATTTTAAAATAAAAAGTGTGCGCGGTTTTAACGGAGGCTGCTGAATAATCGGATCGGCAAAAAAAAATTCATTGTTAACCGATCAAGTTGCAAATTTTACCTTTTTTTTTTTTTTTATAAAATTAGGATAGAAGTTTCTGGAATTGAGTTATATATATACACACATGACATAAAAACTAGAGACTGGTTGGGTAAAATTTTAATAAAAACAGAAATTGAATCGACAGATTGATGTGATTGTGTCAAATATTACAAATCAATAATTTCTTGACAAAGTTTTTTTTTTTTTCTAGCAAATAATATGAAAGTCGGGCCAAGCTGATTTATACCGAGGTTCAAAGATCAAGCTATGACAAACCAAATAATTACTAAAGGTAACCCGTATTTTTTAAGAATAGGATAAACTACAAAAAACAATAATTTAGTTATTGAAAAAACTCGAGTTCGTCAAACCTCCATAAAATGAAAACTGGAATTTTTTAATATTATTCAATTGACTTCGTTCATAGTAAAATATAAATAATGGATGATTAACTAAGATGTTTGGACTTTTTTTTTTTAAAGGAATTTTGGGCATTACTTATTAATATCCGCAGAATCTTGCAGTGTAAACTATAACGTATGCATTATAATGCATTCAAAAGTTTCTTTTTTTGCTTCTCAATGACGTATCGAAGATGAAACTCAGAAAAAATATATATCTATATATATACTTATATAAAGATGAGGAACCACTATTTAAATCATAAACAGAGATTTCCTACTCCTACTAACTTCAAGTATATATATATAAGGAATCAATCATGATATCAAGCATAGAAAAGACAAACGATGAGAACAGTTCCAGAACAACCAATCGCAGTATAATAGAGGAAAACTCCAGTGATGTTGCTATCGAACCAACCCAATTAACAGGAAACGATATCGAAGCCAATTACAGCGATGCCGATGATTTCGTTGGACTCGAACTACCAGATGCCTCGCGTGAATTATCTCGAATTCTAACAGCGGCTCAATCAACAAAAGAATATAATGAACAAGCAAAAAATCCAATTCCCTCAATGGGGAAAGGTAAGGAATTGATCCTTGAGTATCCACAACCTGAGAAATACACCGTATCATACGATGGTCCTGATGATCCAATCCATCCACATAACTGGTCACTTAAAAAGAAAATCCTGTTATGTTTTATGCTTGGGTTCAACACTGCTACCATTGCTTGGGCTTCAAGTATTTTCTCATCTGCAGTGCTTGTCGTTTCTGCTAAGTATCACGTTGGTACCACTGTGGCTATTTTGGGTATTTCTTTGTATGTTCTTGGGTTTGCTTTAGGCCCAGTTGTTTGGGCTCCATTATCTGAGATATATGGTCGTAAGCCAGTTTTGATATTTTCAATTCTTGGTTTCACTATTTTCAATTTCGGTGTTGCTACTGCTGAAAACTTACAGACAATTTTAATCTGTAGAGCTTTTGCTGGTATGATTGGTGCAGCACCTTTGGTTGTTGTTCCTGCAACTTTTGCTGATTTATTCAATAACAAACAGAGAGGTAGAGCTATTACAATCTTCTCAATGACTGTTTTCTGTATGCCTATTATTGCTCCTGTTGCTGGTTCCTTCATTACTAACTCGTACTTGGGTTGGAGATGGACTATGTACATCTCCGGAATTATGGGTGCCTTTGGATTGATTTTAACTGTTGTTTTCTTTGAAGAGACCCATCATCCCATCATTTTGGTGCAAAAAGCTAAGGAGATCAAGAAGAGAACAGGAAATTGGTTGATTCATGCTCCTCATGATGAATTCGAATTATCCATCAAAGATATAGTCGAGAAGAATATCACTAGACCAATCGTTTTGTTAGTTACAGAACCAATTATCTTACTAATTTCCATTTACAACTCTTTTATCTATGGGATTCTTTACTTATTATTATCAGCTTATCCAATTGTCTTCGCTGAAGGTTACAAAATGAAAGGTGGTGTTGCTGAACTGCCATACTTGGGTGTTGCCTTGGGTATGGTCCTTGGTGGTGTTGCTTGTTATGTTTTGGAGGGCAAGTACATTGATGCTATGGAAAAAAATAACGGCAAACCAATTCCTGAAGAAAGATTAAATCCAATGTTTTACGGGTCAATCCTTTTTCCTGTTGGATTGTTTTGGTTCACTTGGACTGGTAACTGGCCAGACAAAGTTCATTGGATGGCTCCAACCGCTGCTGGTACTTTCATTGGTTTCGGTTTGATTACTATTTTCAACTCTTCCACTAACTACATCATTGATTCATATTTGATCTTTGCTGCTTCTGCTTTAGCAGGTAATGCATTTTTAAGAGCTGTTTGTGCATGTGCTTTCCCATTGTTTGCTACTCAAATGTTCCATAATTTGGGTGTTAATTGGGCTGGTTTGTTACTTTCTGGATTTGGTTTCCTTTTGATTCCAGTTCCGTTCTTGTTCTACAGATTTGGTAAAAAGATTAGAACTAAGTCTAAGTACGCATTTGTCTTATCCTAAGACGTTTTTTTTTTCATTCCATCATTACTGTACTTGATGTACTAGTTGGTTTTGTGTATAGCGCGATACATAGACTAAAAAGAGAATAAAAATCTAATAATTAATATTTATTAACTAAAAAAAAAATTATATCGAAGAGTAGAAGGTAATCATCTATAAGGATGAGCTCTATGGCTAAATTTTTCAATGACAAACTTGTTGTTGGTGTAAACCTCTCTTACGTCTTTTCCAGAACCCATATACTTTTGTAGGACATTATGGGTATCAGGCAATCTAGATTCGGTTCATTGTAAAAGCTACATTTTTAGGAGTCTTTTTTTTTTTTTTTTTAGTATTTGGTCCTGGTTACCATTTCGTTTTTTATGAGAAATTGTCAGTTTTTTGACTAGCGTCATAGCTAAAAAAAAGATTAAGTGGAGAATAGACCAACTTCCAAAACTCAATAATTATCCCACAAGCTCCATAAAAAAATTCTTGAGATTTTGTACTCGATCAATATTAGAACCAAACGATTTGAATTTATTTATATTTAGCAGTTATACTAAGCTATCTGCAATGGAGGTATGGCCGCTGACCCTAGAAGTCTCCACAGAATACTCGTACGACTTAAAAGGACAAAGCTACTTGATAACTGAACCTGTAGAGGAAGTGTTAAGTCGTTGGACCCAAAATATTTAATATTTCTATATAAATTTGATTTTTTTGGTGCGATTATCTCCTATTTGAGCAAGATTATCTTCACTCATTGTCTTTTGTAATTATGTTTGTGTTTTGACTCATGACGCAATAATTAGAGTAGACCTTTGTTGTTACGTAAGGCTTGCCCCTCCTCAGAAAAATTTGAAAATTTTCCGATTTGGAACATTATTTCCAAAACTGAATTTTGGATACCAATTATGTCTAAAGTGATGTGTTTGGATTTTTCTTGTTTTTCAGATTCCTAAAACAGGTGAAACTTATCCAAATTAAGACCGGACAAATCTGAAAAGATTTCCAATGTGAAAATTTCCAATTTGGACTGGATCTCCAAAACAGAAAGGGATATTATGCATTATTATGCAATACTATTATTGGAATTCAAAACAAGGATACCGGATCTAGTAGCGATTGGCCCCGATTGGGTCGCGTTTGTTGTTGTTTGTTGTTATTTGTTTTGATTTGGAACTTTTTCCATGCGAGAGAGTCTTACCCAAAACAAATAAATATATTTATATAGCTCAAAAAGAGAGAAAAAACCTGTTTCACAAAGTAAGATGGTTTCTCTTCGGAAATGAGATGTTTGAAATTTAGATCTTTAATGATTATGACATATTTGAATTGTTAATGTGAAAAAAAAAAAATACTTCACATTTGAATTAAAAGATTTTAAAGTAAAAGTTTGTTAGGCTCAGAATCTCGTTTGCCCTAAAGTTATCAAGTCTGTGTCAACTATGCGCCTTCATGCATTCTTATGTGTGATGGGTTGATTATTACGTATTTTTAAATGAATTTAATTTGATGCCCCCTTCAAAAGTTTTGGAACCACCGTGTCGAATTCGCCAACATTAATTTGGGTCTACCAGACAGCGGATACCATTTCAGTTTTGTTTTTCTTGCATATAAATTATTATTAGGATTTTAGGTAACCAAGATTATGTTTATGATTAACAGGGCATTTTAATTCATAACTAAGTTGTCTGAAGGCTTAGTTCCAATTCAAAAGCTCAGCTCAAATTATCCTTACCACAGTTAATTGTGCAACTTGGTTGATAATCATGCGCAAGTAATTTACCATTCCTTTTTGTTTTTTTAAGATTGCTTTAGTTTTTTTTTTTTTTTCGCTGATCCTTCAAACTTTGCAAAAGTTCAAATACGGTGGACAAAATAATTCGGTTGTTCAACTCTCTCAAGAGTTAAAAAATTACAAATATACCAACAAAATTTAAATTAAAGAGATTTTAATTTAAACGCTCTGAACATTTTCTGATCTTAAGTCTTAAAAAAGCAGATAGAAACGTACAAGATGAGTCCTGACTTTGTAAATCTAAGATCTTATTGGCCCTTACTTGTCCAACTAGCTGGCCTCAGACTAGCGCTTTTTTGCGTTGTCCAAACTAATTTGTCAGAACTTGGCAAAATATATTCGTTTAATTACTTTTGACTTTTCTCAAAAAGGAATAATGTGAACAATATTGATATTAATGGTGTATACTTAATACTTAATAGGACTGATTAGGTGATCTGAATAACGCTGAGCCTGAAGATATTCAAACTTTGCATTTCGGAAGGGGGTTTAACGTAACGTAATTTCAAGCTGCTACATGCTAATTGTGTCAAAAGTTGGAATTTGTCTTTGGCGCTTATAAAATATGTACGTTCTATGATCTAGTCCACCGCGAACAGTTAATGAGTCAAGACCTAACCTTGCAAAATTCCTAACTTGTCAATTTAAGTCTCGGTCATGGAAGTCAGTTATAGGGGGTTGGTTTGTTTGTTTGTTTGTTTGTTTTGATTATGGCAGTGCACTAAGTGAATGTTATGGATTTGAGAAAGCATCATTAAAAAATCTCGAAGTATACCTTCCCAGACTTCATCTTCTGTGGAACGCTAACCGTGCAATGACCCAAATCTGTTGACCTGCAACAATATGTTTCCCGCTGCATATTTGCATAGTGCGCACGTTCTTCATGCATCCGTAAGAAAATCCAACAGCTGTACAGTCAGCTGGGCCAAAAACAAATTTTTGCAGAGACAATCATCAAAATCTTTAACTACTACTAGTTCATTATCGTTCTACTTCGTCGTTGAAACCAACGTTGAAACCTCAAGTTATTACTATCAACAAACAAGTCTTCGCAGGGGACAAAGTCATTCATTTACCTCCAGTCCCAATACCTTATTTTAAGGAATCCTTCTCAGTAGCAGTCCTTCGTTGTGTCTATTTTTGGAATTTTCATCCCTTACTACCTGTTTAACCGTCTCCATATTAAAGAATATTACTCTCTTTATCCATCTCTCTCACCACAACTGAAAATCTTCTCAAGCCCGAGGTTCAATACACTGATTGACCTCAAAAACCTGTCACTTCTATTTTTTTTTTTGTTTTTTATCAGGAGGGCTTCAGTTTTTACCTTATTTTTCTTCTTCTTGTTATATATCCTTCGTTGACACTTGTTTGCCACTTTTATTCACATCACCATATTTGCATTTCCTTACACTCACTAAAATATGTTACAAGCTCCTTCTAGCGAGTTTCATTTTCGTGATTCTACATCATCTGAAAAGTCTTCTACTGCGAAACCTGTCCCATACAGAAGAGGACATGCTCATAAGAGATCGGCCGCTATCAGTGGTGACTTTGACATTGATTTCTTCAGTGGCCCATCATCCATTAATCAAACATCATCTTCAACTCCATACAATTATCCATCTCTTCCAAAGTCTTTCCAAGTACCTTACAGCTCTTCACCAAGTCCGCCATCCAATATGTCAACTCCACCAACCACACCAAAAAACAATATAAAATCTCCAATCCTCAACATGCCAAAACTTCTGGTAAATGATGTTGATCAGGCGCAGTATATTCCTCCCCTTTCTCAAAAAAACTCGCATCATAGGTTAAACTCATGGGCCCATTCAAATCTAAGGTATGAAAACAGACCACAATCCCCAAACGTTTCGTCCTCTCTTAAGGGTAAGAACATTTATGAAACACCAAAATCCTCTAATAATTCCACTCCTGATATGCCACATTCTTCAGTATGTACACCATACCAGATCCCTGAACCATCGATTGACTTGGATCTGGCTATGGGTGTATATCATGATCCAGCAAGTTCGATTCCTACATCTATGAAAACGTCTCAAACCCACAGAAGAACGGAATCTGCGCCTGAGTTGGAGGATTTCCTGAAATACAAAGTGTTCAGTAATCATTTAGCTTCTCCTGTGAAGAACACAAGTGCTATTTTTGAGGAAGAGGAAGATGATGACGACAACGATGATAATTTGAGCTCAACGTCAAGTGATTCGTCTCAAGAGAACAGCTTTAAACACGCTAAAGTCAAGACTCTTGTAAACAAGCAGAACAATTCCTCTAATATCTCGTTGAGCTCCAACACCTCAAGCTCTTACCACTCATTCATGTCTACTCCTTCGCAAACGCCAACGTCTCTAAAATTTAATACACAACAACAACGTCGTTCTGGAGCATCGGCTGCCAGATATCAGAACTACTATACCAACTCGGCGCTTCTCTCTCATGCCCTAAAGTCCTCTGAAAGCTTAGTGATGCAAAATAAGCCTTCTATTTCAAGCCTTGAGAACTACTCGAATAATGTTCCTTCGTCAGTCTCCGTCAAGTCGTCGCTTTCTTCCAGTTCTTCCTACTATTACAACAACAGCAGCTCCGCATTTAAGTTCCAGTCCAGAGTGTATGAGCCAGCCTCTTCTAGATCCCCACAACAGCAACAAACCAGCTTCAACTCCCCAACATTCTCTGAATCCATTTCTCCACTACAGAACTCGACTTCGACTCTTTTAAGCACGCCATCACTGACAACTCCAACTCCTGTCAAATCACCACTTCATATCCCTTCAACTATCTCCAAAAACAAATCCGTTTCATCCACAGCTAGTAATAACTCCAATAGTAATAGTGTCGCTTCTGCGGGGACAAAGTCGCCAATAAGAACACATAAGAAGTCCAACTCTCTCTTAAGCTCCCTAACATCCCGAATCAGAGGCGGGTCCATTTCTTCCTCTTCGGTGAAATCTCAGCCTTTATATGTCACAAAATCAGAGACTGGAGAAGAAGAAGAAGAAGGAGATATCACTGTAACGCCTTATAATATGGACGAATCTACACCGCAAATGACTCCAAAGATGGGGGATCGGATGACGAACATCGATTTAAAACAATCGATCATGAGTCCTGTTGGTACGATATCGGGTAAAGAAGATGTTAATAAGACTCCGAGCGGTAAGAAAAAACGGTTCTTTAAGTGGATCAAGAAATGAATGAATTAAAGTTGAAGATACTAAAGTTGTATATACAGATCATAATTAAGATAAAAATCAAATAAAACAAAATAAAATAAAATAAAAATTGTCATGTTATCTAATATTATAAAGTCGATCATATATAAGCTAAAAGCCATTAAAACAAGGACATATCCTCAGCAGCATCTTTCAAGATATCATAGGCCTGAAGAATGGTCTGTCTCTTCAATTCGTTCAAATCTGACCAAATTTCAGACGCTTTTTTTTTAGAAAAGTCAGACTTTTCGTTGATTAATTCCATGATACTCAAGTGATCTTCAACTTCATTTGAAATTGGCTGATTCTGATTGTTCTTTGCGCCAAATTTGAGGATTTTTTTCTCCAATACATTCATATCATGATCCAATCTTTCACTGAATTCCCCAAAGGCACCAAACGGATGACCAACCTCTTTGCCTTCTTCATTTTCTTCACCATCAATAGCCTTAGCATTCTTATACATTTCAACAGGGATTTCTCCAATGTACCCAGTATCACCAAAGCCTCCAATGAAATAAATCCCCTCGATTTCAAACTTTACAAAATGAGAAGAATGGATCGGATTATGAGGCAACCACCAAGCAGCATCCTTATGTCTTTCCAAGAAACATTTCTCCAATCTAAAATATTCCCCAACTTCTGATTCTTCTCCCTTATTATCCTCTTTGAGATCTTTCGTAAAAGTCTTGAAATGTCCACGTAGATTAATCCTAGGAGATCCAGCCACTGAATTAGGTCTTGATCCAGGATATTTAGGATCGACTTTCTCATTAGGTGGATGATCACCAACTCTAATTGATAACGACACAGGCGACCCCTTCTGGATGTTCTTATTAGTTGAAGACATATCAATGATCAACATTACTGGGGTCCCATCGCCACAGTCTGCATAGTATTCAACAAAAGAAGTAGGGATCCCAGTTTCGTTAAAGATCGTGTTCACATTGGTTAGGGATTCTCTTTTCACTAGTGTACGAGCGTATCTGGCAGCATCCTCTACGTTTGGATGAGAGCTTGTACTGATGGCTGCTGCGGTTATGACGCTGATATTTAATAAATTGGTGAGTGAACAAAATAGTTTCATTTTTTTATAGTGGAAGATGGCAATTCAGGGGCGAGTTTGGACTTTGTTGATTCTTTATTTTAGTGGAAAAGAACAGTTGAAAGCGCTTTGAACCGAGAAATTATGTGATCAAAGATCTTAATGGTCTCTGACCCTCTGTTTGGTGCTGTAGAATCGAGGATAAGGTATCTACACCAATGTATTCAAGGGGGAAAAAACATACAAGTGTTCACACCCCGCACATCCGAAATTCCACGGTAATTTATAAAAAATTAAAATTAATATGGCTGGAGTTTTTAGTGACAGATATGGTGCTGTCTTTATATCGCGGGTAAATTTGCCAAATTTTCCTATCAGTGATGACGAAATATCTCTAAGTTTATATGTCTAGACATGCATGAAAGATACAGTGTCTGGATATTTTAAAGCTGCAAGACATGCAGTAGTATGTACATGTTAAGCAAAATGTCCAAATGAACAAATATCCTTGCTGATCTTTTATAATCTTATATATCTATGTATCAGCAAAATCTAAAGAGGTCATACTATCTTTGTTTATAATTTTGAGTCGATTATTCCATCAATTTGATCATTACTAATTATTGCTTCCGTAGGTAGTTATTTTGAAAGACCCAAATACTTAGCATGATGAGCAGCATGTTGGCCGACAAAAGAAGAAATGAAATAATACGAATGATCATACCCTTCAACCAAGTTGGAAATAACTTTTCCTTCAAACTTAGTTCCCTTAGAGGCAGCAACTAAATTTTCAGGTAATAATTGAGCATCTCTGTGATAGAAAGGATCAGCAGTACCAGTATGAATTAAGATTTCTGGGTATTCCGAAGCGGCTGTACCTGATAATTCGTATTTGGAAATAAGTTCAGTTGGATCATAAGCTGCCCAAGTAGTTTGATCTTCACCTAAGTATCCAGTAAAATTCTTCTGACCCCATTGACATTGAATTGGGTTACAAATTGGAGCAAAGGCAGACACTGATTTATACTTGTCACCATTTCTAAAGAACCCACTAAGAGCACCATACCCACCCATAGAATGACCTGTGATTGAGATATTCTCGAAATCCAATTTTGGGAATTCCAATTGTAATTTTTCTTGTAATTCACCATGAACGTAGGAATACATTCTATAATTTTTGGCCCATTTCTCAACAGTGGCATCGACATAAAACCCAGCACCAGTGCCGAAATCCCATGATTCATCCTCGCCTTCAATTTCTGCGCCTCTTGGAGAAGTATCTGGAAACACAATAGCGAATCCATATTGATCGGCAAATGGTTGCCAGAAGGCCTTTTCTGACGCATTGTTTGGTGTACAGGTCAACCCGGAAAGGTACAATAAAACAGGAATGGATTTATTTTGAGAAGAAGTGGAATCGTATTGCTTTGGCAAATAGACGTTGACATTCATTTTGGTATTTGTTTCAGTGGAGTCATGGGTGAGTTTGATTAACTTACCTTCAAAAGTATTGATAGTGGCGTCAGTGGTGAAGGACATTTTTATTGACGAATGAATGTAAATGGGTTTATTTAAAGCAATTGAACAGTAGAACAAGAATAAAAAAAACACAATTGGCTTATATATTTCTGTCAAATGATAAAAGCCGTTTAATCGTCTGGTTGGTTATATATATATATATATATATTGAAGTTTAGAAGAAGAGCTGGAAATTGGTTCAATTTACCGTAAAGTTTATCTGCTTTGGGGAAAAAAATCCCAAAAGTAACCGCGATCCGTCTAAATTCCGGAATTTAATTGGTGCCAGTGGCAGAGACGACTTGCCAGTTCTATCTTTAAGGATAAAAAATAAATTGTACATAGCTTTAAAAAAAAATTACTGAAGAATCCAAAGAAGCAATTATCATAAACAGCAAAACTAGTTTGAAGTAAAAAAAAAAAAACTGGAGCTAGTTTAAGTTGGACATGGAAATATCGGAATACGTTTCCCGTGTAACGGTGAGGGCACATACCTCAAAAAAATAAAATATATTGTGAATTCTTTTGAAATCAAAATATAAACAAAACAATTAACAAACGCGCGCGTAAGAAATTGATGGGAGAAATTTCCTCTCCAAATTCTACTCAAACTTCCCTCACAATGAGCTACGAATCAGACCTTCAAGCTCTTCAAAATGAAAGAATCCACATAGATGAAAGGAGTCTTTTCAAAGAAGCTCTAAAACCATATACAGATAGCAATAACAATAACATAGACCCAACACGGTTAAACGAAGTGATCAAATCTTACAATGAAAAGTTCGAGACATTCAAGGGTGTCTTCTTAGAACAAGAATCCAAAGAGCAGTTTCTTAAGTTGATCTTAGAACAGGATACTACAGTGGTAACTCAGCAGAAAATTTTGGATCTAAAGGAAACGAATATGGGACTTCAAACAGAATTAAATAATCGAAAAATTAAAGCTGAAGAATTAAGTAAGGCTATTGAGAGTCAAGCAACACTTCATGACTCGCTTAATACAGATATCAATAATAAGATTTCCATGATTGATACATTGAACAACGATATTACGTCACTAAAAGAACAATCTCAACAAATCAAAGATAAATATGGTGATTCATTAGACATCCAAGACCCAATACTTCAAACAATCCTTGAAAAACTCTCCAAAAGAGGTATTTCCACTTCTTCCTCCTCTAATCTTCATAATATCTCAAAAGTTCAAAGGCAAACTGCAGAAATCACTCGAATCCGTTTAGAAACCCAAAAAAAAATCGATAAACTTTTGAAATTAAAACAATCCAAAATTACAGATATTAAAATGTCAAAATCTCAAAATATACAATTAAAAGCAACTCAGAATATACTTTCTGAAGAAATTGAAGAAATTAAGAAATTAAATTCAAATATTGAGAATTTGGAAGAGAAAAAATCTTATGAACGAAATAATGAAAACTTGACAATCATTAAATCGGCTTTATCTCCATTATCAACTATTGAAAAACTTGAGATAATCGACAAAGAAGAAGAACGACAACATATCATCTTCTCTTATAAATCACACCCAGATATCCAAATTGTCATCGTATTACATTCAACCACGTCACGAGATAATCAAACTACTGATAAAAATTGTTTGAAGATATCAAACATTATATGTCCATTGATAAAAGACCAAGCTATATTGCTATCAATTAAGGAGAATGCTAACCATATGCCTTTCTTAGATCAAAGAATTAATGAGGTTACTAAATTGTTGTATGGGGCTATTATTGGATCGAGGAATTCTGTTTGAAGCTATCTCTGTAATTTATTAGATATATTCAACTTAGTCTCTGTTTTTGTTTTTTGTGTTTTTTTTTCCCCCATTTATTAGTAATAATATTAGCAAAGGATAAATAGATGAACCAGAATTTAATCATGTGCAACAAGAATTTACTATAGATACTCTACAAGGTTTCAGTGTTGGAGCATTTATCATAAAACTTCTTCAAAGTCATGCTAGGTATCGTTTGTAAATTTTCATCTTCAAAATTCTCAATTATAGGCTGGCAATTAAATTAATTTATATCAGATCATCAAATTTAATGTATTAAATATATAAATTGCATTTAATAATTTATTAATTTATATTTATTAATTTTTTGTGTTTTTTTCTTTAAAAAAAAAAATTTTTTTTTTAATTGTCATTTTAAATATATATTTTTTTTAAAAAAAAAAAATATTATACATGTATATAAAATTTAAAATATATATATAATAATTTATATATATATATATCTTTAAATATCCTAATAAAAATTAGTTAAGAATTTAAATTCAGTCAAAAAAAAATGAACAGGCTGTATAATTATTAATTATGTAAAAACGTAGTAGTAAAACAAGAACAAAAATTAACGATTATGATTCTTACCGTTCAATTGTGCCGATCTTGGAACTGGAGACTTTGGTCTAAGAGATTCAATCTCCTGCAATTGAGGAATATTGGTACCAATTGTAGAAATCTCATTTTTGTATCTGTTAGAATCAAAGTTATTAACAACAACATCAGGAGACATGATGACCCAACCTTTCCTTGGCTTGACGGGATTATTAAAACCGGTTCTTGATGGAATGATATGAAGTCTTCTGGTTGAAGATGAGAAGTTCTCAGTGACTTTGTAAATGTGATTAGGAACGACAAAGTTCTTGATCGGTTCGGTTTCATTCTCTATTTTTAAATCAGTATCAATATTACAATGGATCAAATGACCATCTGTGGATCTTCTGACAGTGCCTGTAATACACATCCAACAATGCCATTGCATTTTTTCGAAAAGAGAATCCTCATCACATGTGTTTTCATCCTTGGGATAATACGGAGAATCCTTTGACACTGGAACAAACACCAACTCTTCAGACCTTCTGAACTTCTTGGACCAGCCATCGGATTTCAAAAGTCCTGTCAATTCATTGATCTTCTTAGCTGAGGCCCAAATGAAGAGGAAACCTGGCTTGGAACATAGCTTTTCTAATGGTAGTTGGGTAAGTAATGGGTAAATGAATTGGTTCTCAGTCAATGCTCCAATCATAATGACATCAAATACCAAATTGTCCTTATAGATCCATTTATTCAATGTGGAGACCATGTTATCGATATCAACACGAGCACCGAATGGAGTACATGCATACTTGTCTGCTTGAACTTCTTTCAAATGGAATAATCGTTGTAGTTTTGGATACCCTTCGACAGAATTTTTGACGTTACGAACGTATTTCACAGGCAAATCCTTGGATTCCGAATGGATATAATTATTGGTGTAATC
>JADIOT010002581.1:0-14223 GCA_018343995.1 Waltiozyma sp. UFMG-CM-Y6624
TTTTTTCTCTCTCTCTTTTTTTTTTTTTTGGAGAATTTTCTTTAAAATTGTTATATAATATAATCTTGTCAACTGTATTTTTTTTATAAAGGAAAACTAGGAAAGGCACTTTTGTGTTACCCGAGTGTTTCTGGCAGATCCGTCACTTCTCCACATTTTCCATGTTTCCAATTATTTCGTGCCTCCTAATTTTAGCCTAAAGTTTAGAACCTGACTTATAAAGTCACGGCTTTATTTTTTTTTTTTTTTTTTTTAAATATAAATACCAAGAAAATGGCGCTTATAAACAATAGGAAGAAATATATAAATATATATAATTATTTCCCTTGTATTATTATATGTTGCAGAAAAACAACACCCTTAAATAGAGATTCGCCCCCAATCTTTAGAATAACTGCAAATCTTCATTGATATAAAGAGGTATATCAGATAACGCTCAAACCTCCTAACTTAGTTATTTACAATATCTAGTTTGAAGCTATTTGGCGGATCTGAATTAATTCATGATTCTCATGTACCTCACAGCGAATCAGTGACGCCTATTCCAACTCCTGCTCCAACTATCCCACAACGCCACTATGCAACGGTTGAACAAGATCTCAACTACAGTTTCATTAACAAGGACTTCTTAGACCATTTACCTGATGACACTGATATTGCTGCCACCCCAAAAAGCTTTAGAAATCTAACCTCAACTCCAACAAATTCCTCATATCCTCTATCCTTACCAAAGTCTTTACCTATTGATTGGGATCTTTTCGATGAACAATACAGATTACAAAAAAAACTTGAAAGATTCAGAGCTCGTAAGAAGCGAAGATTGGAGACTGCAAGTTTGATTAAAAGCAGTGTAATCGATGATCTTCCCTTTGAGATAATGAGCTTTGTGCTTAAATGCCTTGATAACCAAAATGATTTAATCAACTTGAGTCAAACTTGTAAGAAGTTCTGCAAATTTGTCAGCCAGGAATTGTACTCTAAGTTAGTCATAGTTGATAAATATGAAGGTAATTCCAAATTAACAGGTGTTAGGGATTTCCATGGATATACAGTATTAAATATGAAGAATTATCCAAAGTTCCTAGCCACTTTACATACAAATGAGGCTCAGATACAATTGATTAAACATATTGTCATTGCAACAAATACCGCAGTGCTAGTCACTGACCATGAAAATGTCTACCAGCCATTATATGATATCTTCATGACTAAAGATAATAACTTAAAGTCTTTCCGAAACTATGATCTTAACAATTTGAAAAAGTTTGGCAGTATCTTAAACTATAACAAGAATCATTTGATCAAGTTCAACTTCCAGAAATATAATTTCACTAACTTGATTGAAGATGAGGATGATGGTCATGAAGGTGTTAATGTGGACGCCTTGATTGAAAAGGACCTGTTGAATTTGAAGAACTCTGCTATCTTGGACTTCAAAGAGTTGAGGGTTTTGCCTAAGTCCGTGGAAGAGTTACAAATCCTGATAGAGAATCAGTATACCTTGAATAAGGATGAATTCCATATGACTGCAAGAATATTCAACAAGTTCACCAATTTAAAGACTTTACATTTGTCCAATACTTTGACTTTGGGGAAATTCACTGAAGAAATGTTAAAACATACGGATAAGCCATGGTTCAGGAGACTACAATTGGAAACTTTATCAATCTCCAATCTCCACAAGTCATACATGTTACCACCTGTAACTTTTGAACAATTGAATAAAATCATCAATATCCCAAATGTTATCAACTTCGAAATCAAAATGAATTGTCTTGCTAAGAACGTTTGCCAACATTGTATCATCAACTTTTTCTCCGACTGGTCTTCAGAATTATCAAACTTACCAACTTCGAGCAAGTTAAAAAAACTCTCAATTATTGAGGTACAATCACCGCTCTCTGGTGAAGCTTCTCTTATTAATAATCAGTGGACTGAACTTTTCCTAAACCACAATGATAGGCTTAGAGTTATTTTCTATACAGTGGAATCGTTGGTTCTCTCCTTGGATGATTACCCATTGCTTCCATGTTTAAGCAGCCCTGCATTATCTAACATTCCTAGAAAGGTTACTATCAGCAATGAGATCATTAAAACAAGAAACAGAATATATCGTCGACTAATGGCTTCTCTCAATGATGAAGTCATCAAAGATCTTGATATTCCAGATTTTTTAATCAATTGGTTACCTTATGTTTCTACTAACACTGTTGAGACTTGGTTTGACAAAGATGGAGTTTGCCGATACTTTGACTCTAATGATTGTTCAAGCTGTCATGAGACCTTGAAACGTTATGATTTGCAAAACCCTCAAGATCGTCAGAATTTCAATGAGCTCATTTTGAAAGAGATGTTCTCAAGAGTTCGCAACGTGACTCTATTGACTTCCACTTTAAACCCACTTTCTAGATTATGTGCGGAGAGAACTTGTGATCGTCCGTCTTTAAGATTCAACGATCAAGATATTGACCAAGAAGACTTTGAAGCATTACAGAAATGTGTCTTTCATTCCTTATTTAACAAGAAATGTCTCAGCAAACTGACTGGTTTAGAAACTATCAACTTTGGTGGTATTGGTAAGCAGAAATTTATCAAGCTCACGGGTAAGAAAACCGTATTAAAATCTGTTGATTGGAAGGTTGAAGAAATTAGAACTGTTTGACGTTTATTTATATATTTATCATAAAATGTTGATTATATAATTTTATCTGTAACCTAAAGTTGTTCTCTTCAAAGCCCACATTTTCAACCACGTGAGTTACTTTTTTATCTCAACGTGCTTCTACCAATTTCCGATGCCAGAGAAAAATAAATTTATTAATCAATTAGTATCTACTATATAGTTTAATTCCATGATAAATCATTATTCCTTTACATAAACGCACAAATCATAAGCATGTCTGAACCGGAGATAAAAATAAACAAGGAAACTTCCACAGAAACTACACAAAGAGTTCCTAGAAGAAGGTTTGTTGGTTCGCGTAAAGACCAATCAACAGATCCATCAGGTTCATCATCTTCTCTAGTCCCATCCACCAAGACAAAGAGAACTATAGGTAGAGCTGCCCTACAGATTCCACCAGAGATTCTTAATGATGAAGCCTTGAACGAAGCCATTAAGCTACTTCCTTCCAACTACAACTTTGAACTCCATAAAACCATATGGAACATACGCAAGCAGAACGCTAAGAGAGTCGCGTTACAGATGCCTGAAGGGTTATTGATATACTCCTTGATTATAAGTGACATCATCCAGGAATTTTGTGAAGGTGTAGAAGTTATTGTCATGGGTGATGTTTCTTATGGTGCCTGTTGTATTGACGATTTCACAGCAAGATCCTTAGAATGTGATTTTATAGTTCATTATGCCCATTCATGTTTGGTTCCTATCGATATCACGTTGATCAAAGTCTTGTATATTTTCGTTACCATCAACATTGATGAAACACATTTGCTCAATACCATCAAGAGAAATTTCACAGAGGGTTCGAAGATTGCCACATTTGGTACTATTCAATTTAATCCTACTATTCACGCCATTAAACAACCATTGATGGACCAGTCAGGGATCCTGACAATTCCTCCACAGATATCACCACTTTCCAAGGGTGAAGTTTTGGGCTGCACTTCGCAAAGACTAGACGCTAAAGTTATCGATGCTATGATTTACGTTGGGGATGGTAGATTTCACTTGGAATCAGCTATGATCCACAACCCTGATATTCCAGCTTACAGATATGACCCATACTCGAGAAAGTTTACCAGAGAATATTACGATCAAAAGCAATTAGGTGAGGTCAGAAGACATGCTGTGGAACAAGCTCAGAGCGGGAAAGTTGTTGGTTTAATTCTAGGTGCATTGGGTAGACAGGGGTCCCTTGGCACACTGGAAATTTTAGAAAATAAACTTATCAAACAAGGTAAGACAGTCATACGAATTATCCTCAGTGAAATTTTTCCTCAAAAACTGTCCCTCTTTGACAACATTGATTTCTTTGTTCAAGTTGCATGTCCAAGATTATCCATTGACTGGGGGTACGCCTTCCATCAGCCTTTGCTGACTCCTTATGAGGCCATGGTTATGTTGGGCGAAGACCAGATGTGGGAGGCTGAAAAGGGTGGTGTCTATCCTATGGATTACTATGGTAAAGAAGGCTACGGTAGAGGTAAGATTCCTGATCATAAGAGTTTGTTATCAGCTTCAAATTAAACGCGCATTTGTCTAATACTTTATAAATCTTTCCAATGATTCAATATATAGCACTAATTTTATAAACTATCGATAATGTAGAAGTTGATTTTCAAGACCAATTGTGTCCTGAATTATAAAACTTTCACCACTAGTTATAAAATGTTTTGTCTTTTGAATTGAACAATCTGACTTTATCGGGGGGTTTTTTTTTTAAAAAAAACAAGATAAAAATTGGTCCGAATCCGGAAGGTATCCCAATCAGGGTGAGTGCATCGCCGTTTTGAGCAATGGGCCTTGTCAAATTCAGCCCGGTTGACCTGGAAACCTTTACACTCCTAGTCTATGCCCCTGCGGGAGTCTGGCTCAGATGTTGAAACTAGTGGAAAGAGACATGAAACCTTACCATCTTCTTATCTGTTTGATTTATATTGAAGAGGGTAAAAAGTTCTTAAAGAGAGGTTATCACAATATTTAATTCAATTGTTAGCTAATTACTTCATTTCTAATCTTGAATCCATTTCATTTCGCTACAAGGCATTAAAGGAATTATTAGGGAATATTCAAAAACAGACACTGTGTTATCAATCAACACGCCAACGTTACTTTAGGCTATTGTACTCATTTTTAAAAACTCAATGGTTTACAAAAGAGAATCAGTCGTATCTGAAGCATCTGATTTCTCATTTGAACAGAACGAAGAGGATATTCTTAAAATAATGGAACTATCAGAAAGCAGGTCGACTTCAGCGGCTATTCCAAATGAACAACCTATATCAACAACTCTTCAACAAACCGCATCTACAACTACCATCACCGAAACGGTATTAACCTATGAACAACTGCTCCAAGAGAATATCGAGCTCAAACAACTCAATTGTTTCTTGAAAGACTCAATTAAAGAACAGGAACTTCTGATAGTAGAATTAAAATCTCAGATATCAAAGCTAGACAACCAAACAATCACAACAAGTGCAAGACCAAGCATCTCTGTACCAGTCACACCAAATTCATCTTCACATTCTGATGAGTCTTCAATAGTTTCCCAGAAACTTGTCTCAGAGAAGTGTATGCAGGAAAGATTAGATGTTGACTGTAATGTCCCAAGAGAAAAGAATGAAGGCGAAGCTGAGATGATAACTGTTCCTGTGAGATCATTGCAAAGACATAAAGCTTCCCCATTAAAAGTTTCAGATAATTCTGCTGTCCAAGTGATCTTAATGAATAATGAAGAAGGCAATAATGATTCTACTCTGACAGACTCAATTACACAACCAGAAGCCTTAGCTATCAATACCAATCAAGATATGCTTGCGGGCCAACTTTCTACAGATGATGAGTCTTCCGATGAAGAAATCAACAAATCACATTTATCTACGCCAGTTAGATCTATAGTGGATGACTCAACGTTACTAGAAATACAAGAGACGAATTTATCACCGGAAGTGAATTATCTCAAATCACCACCAGTTATAACGACGCCTACCCAACAGATTTCCCAATCTGTCACTGGTACTTCTTCGAGACAACAAAGTCCATCTATTTTGAGTTACACACCGCACAGAAATGTTGTGGTCACACATATACCATCGCCTTCCCCCAGCAGAATTCTTACTTCTTCTAATGATATCTCCATCCAGACTTTAGGCGTTACTAAACAGTCTGAGTCTGTCTCGTCATCTACAACAACGGTGAATCAGAATGATTTCACAAATACAGAACAATTGAAGAACAGGGCAAGCAGGTTAAATTTATCGGAGAGCAATAATAATGTTGGGACATCTTCTCCTTTGCAATCTAGAATATCTACACCAATTTCACCAATTCGATCTGTGGCATTGGCTAATGCTCAGCAGGAACATCAGAGAACCACTAATCTATCAATCCCGACAACTCCAACTAATTCATCAAACTACCTAACTATCAACAATGGAATCTCAGAGAGCATTTCTCAAGCCTACTCAGATTACTCAGTACCATTGGCAGGATTGACTAGTGATGTTCAAAGCCAGTCATATCCTTCTTTATCGCATTCAATCAGTCGATCTTCTCTAGCTAGTAGTAATTATTCGAGTGGGAGTGTCAGGCCATACACTATGTCTACCAGCAGTAATAATTCTCCAGTTGTAAGAGAGCAACCTCAATTCAGTCCTTCTCATCAATTCAAGAAACAATCGCCAGCGCTTTCTCAATTCCCAACAGATGTCCCGTTGTTTGTACAACCTGAGCAACTCTCCAGTGTGAAGCCAGTGATCATTTCAACTATCAGTACCGCAAATCTGAAGAAATCGGATGAGCCATTCATTACTATATCTGTACATGATCGGTCTTCAGATAAGGAAATCTGGAGATTTAAGAAAACCCATGGGCAATTCATCAAATTAGACCAACAGATTCGTCCTTTGTTACTTGATTTGTTTTCCGTTCCACCAATGCCAGACAAGACATTGTTTCAAAGTACAATACCAGTAAAGGTTGATCAAAGACGATCACAACTAACAGACTATATTCTATCTCTATTTCATATACCTCACATCCCACTAGAAGTCGCTTATAAATTAGCTAGATTTATGTCTTTAGATATTGTGAATCTGTTAGACGAAGTGAATATTGACGTTGCTAAAGAGGGCTGGTTATTACGCAAGGGAAAGTCAATAAAGGGTGGTTCATGGAAGGTTAGATATGCTCAGATCGATGGACCCTTCATGAAAGTATATGAAACCAACCCAAACCTTATATTGAACTCTGGAAAACCTTCTAGTGGTGTAATTATTGAGACCATCAGATTGAGCGGTGCTCAAATCGGAAGACAGCCAAGTACGTCTGAATCCGAAAAGAATGGGTATATTCATGCCTTTGCTATAATGGAATTGAAGAAGGGAAGTTCAGGCAACTTCAACAAGTTTGTCTTCTGTTCTGAAACGGATTATGAAAGAGATGAATGGGTTCAAACTTTGCTACAATTTGCAGATCCTCATGGAATTAGTTCACAATCTGGTGATTCTGAGAGTGTCCATTCAAGTATTAGAGGTGATACTAATTATATTTCTTCTCAGATGGTGTCGGAAAGTCCTATAAGAGGTGAGTTTGGAGCCATAAGGTATCAAGACGTTGAATCACAGGCTGATGATCTGGAAGATCTACTTGTTGCGAAGGAGAAAGAGAAGGAAATCAAAAAACAAAGAAAGAAATCCTTTTTTCCATTTGCTAAGAAGACATCATTATCAGCAATGGGAACAACAGCGGTTCTGATTAATGATTTAGAATCCACCGCTTCTCTGGCTTCCAATCCAGATTCATCATACTCAAATATTGAAAGATCCTTACAATCAATGAATCTCAATACCAATCAACCTTCACATTCGTACAGAATTTTCCAGAACGACGACTTAGATCAGGTGATTGCTTTATCACCAAACCATTTTGTGTCAAACCATGCAGTTCCATCAATCATCAGTCGTTGTATCGATTATCTAACTGTCAACAATGCTATAAACCAAGAAGGTATCTTCCGTCTCAGTGGGTCTGCAGCCTTGATCAAACAATTCCGAGAACAATTTGATGCCAAATATGACATCGATTTCGATCAATTGTTGACGAAGCCAGATATTAACACCGTTGCAGGATTGTTAAAACTTTGGTTTAGGGAATTACCCTCATCCATAATCCCACGAGAAATACAAATGGAAATGAAAATGATCACAGAAAAATATGGTTCTGATAACGAATCTATAGCCAGGGAATACTCCATTTTAATATCTCACTTGACTTCAGTGGTCCAGTCTATTTTATCAGTCTTATTTGAATATCTTCATAAGATAGTCATGAGATGCGACATCAATAAGATGAACCTGAGAAACTTATGTATTGTGTTTTCACCAACTTTGAATTTACAAGCTGAATGTTTGGTTCCTTTGATTGTTGAACATGCAGCTATTTTCCAAGGAAAGGATATATTAAGTTTGAATCAAAGACGTGCTATTGAAGGTGCAAATGCCTCAAGTTTTTAAAAGCTGGGTGCTGCTTTTTCAATAGAGGTGCTAAATACTTTACAGGGTATACGATACAGAAATTAATGATTAATGCATGAAAAACAAACAAAAAAGGAATTTAATTGTAGTCAATAATAATAATAATAATAATAATAATAATAATAATAATAATAATAATAATAATAACGTTTTCATTGGAACAAATCGCATGAATAGTATCAATTGTTTTAACCTATAATAATTTATAAAATAAAAATAAAAATATATAAATATAATGCTATGTATACACGTATATGTATCTTTAGAGGAAATCATATTTTAAAAATATATTGGTTCAGTAGAGCTATTAATTTAATTGAGCTAATTTAAATTACTTATAAATTTATCAATATATTGAACAACAAACAGAGCTGATACCAATAAAATTATTTCAAGTTTCTATGACGTCAAGTATAAAACTTGCATAGCCGTAAAATTAGTGTGCGCTCCTTTCAATTTTTAAAGGTTTGCTCACTTGTATTTCAAGTTAGAAACAGGTAAAAAATCTTTAAAGTTGTTTCCTGGAGGTTGGTATAATTACTAATATACAAAATAGTACCACATGTAAAATTTCGGTGAATCTGTGGTCTACAAAAAACAACATGCATATAATGTTTTAGAACAATATTTTACCATATGGTCCCCTCTCATTACCTAATTTTCCAATGACAAATAGATAATATACTTTAATACTTACTAATAATCAAATTTTATTGAGGACTGTAGGCAGTGTGGATCGGTTTCACTGGTCTGAAGTATAGTTATACTTTGAATATTTTGTGATTCAAGTATATTTCTAGACAGTTAGTACTATTTTTTAATTGGATAATAATAAATCAGGACACAGAGACCAAGGACAAATCTAATAATATCCCATTGGTTGATTTTTGACACAAAAAAGTTCAACCCCATTAAGTGCGTAAAATTAAGAATGATAACGCCACAGATTGTGTTATCTGAAACCAGCTTATCAGCAATCTTGTGGCCTGTGCTCTTACAGGTTACAGCGAGTTTGACGGGAAATCGCAGAATGATGACAGCATTACCCGGCCTGTAGGCGCTCCGCTTTTAAAAACGGTATAAATATTAATAAGATTTGCCTCTTTGCCTCCCACTAAACACACCCCCATTTTGGTATTCTTAAAAATCTTTATTCTAACTTCATCAACATTCTAAGGACTCTTTTGAAAGCTTTTCTATTTACTACACTTGCAACTGTTAATATTAATATATCGACTTTGCTACTAGAAACTAGCCATTAACTTAAGAATTCCTTTTGAAACTTGCTAAAGTTCATAAAATTGCTTCACTCCCTCTATTCACTTTTTATAAAAAAACGCTCTCTATTTACCTTCAATGAAAACTTCCACTGTCTTACCATTGGCAGTTTTAGCCTCTATCGCTAATGCTTTAGTCATTCCACAAATCAGCAACCAAGACCTCTTTGCTGTTACTCAAAAGGTTTCTGGCAAGGTCAACACTGATGCCAATGCTGTAATTGGTCAAATAAGCAACCAAGCTGTTAATGCTGAATTATCTGTCTTAAGAGAACAGTTATTACCAGCCTCTGAAGCTGCTGAGTTAATTTCTACTGAGAGCGCTGGCCGCAATGTCATCCCACATCGTTACATTATTGTCTTCAAAGATTCCGTTAAGCCTGAGGAAGTTAAATTCCACCAACAATGGGTTAACCAGGAACATTTTGAAAACGTTAAGACTTTATTATCTGCTAACCCTACCCACTCTTTCTTCGAGTCCATTCAAGAAGAATCCGTCGCTGACAAATTAGGTGGTATCTTGGACTCCTTCCACATTGACGGTTTATTATCTGGTTACTTTGGTTACTTCCTTGATGATACAATTGAGTTAATTCGCCGTAACCCATTGGTCAAACATGTTGAGTTAGATTCAAGAGTATTTGCCTCCGAGTTTGACACTCAAAATGGTGCTCCTTGGGGTTTAGCCAGAATCTCCCACCGTCAAACCCTTTCCTTAGGTTCTTTCAACAAGTACTTGTACGATAACGAAGCTGGTGCTGGTGTTACTTCTTACGTCATTGACACTGGTGTCAATGTTTCCCATGAAGACTTTGAAGGTCGTGCTGAATGGGGTAAGACCATTCCATCAGGCGATGCCGACATTGATGGCAACGGTCACGGTACCCATTGTGCTGGTACCATTGGTTCCAAGCACTACGGTGTTGCTAAGAAGGCTAAGATTGTCGCTGTCAAGGTGTTGAGATCTAACGGTTCAGGTACCATGTCTGATGTTGTTAAAGGTGTCGAATACGCTGCTAACGCTCACGTTAAGGCCGTCAAGGAAAATGCAAAAGGATTTAAGGGTTCAACTGCTAACATGTCCTTAGGTGGTGGTAAGTCTCCTTCTCTAGACATGGCTGTTAATGCTGCCGTTAAGGCAGGTATCCACTTTGCCGTTGCTGCTGGTAATGACAACCAAGACGCTTGTAACTACTCCCCTGCTGCTGCTGAAAATGCTGTCACGGTTGGTGCTTCCACTTTAGGTGATGCTAGAGCTTACTTCTCCAACTGGGGTGAATGTGTTGATCTTTTTGGTCCAGGTTTGAACATTTTGTCTACTTACATTGGTTCTAACAGCGCTACTGCCACTTTATCTGGTACTTCCATGGCTTCTCCACACGTTGCTGGTTTGTTGACTTATTTCTTATCTTTGCAACCATCTTCAAACTCTGAATTCTTTACTGCCGGCTCTGGTATCACTCCAGCCCAATTAAAGAAGAAGATTATTGCTTACACCACCAAGAACAAATTAACCGATATCTCATCTACCACTCCAAACAAGTTGATCTTCAACGGTGCTGGTCATTCCTTAGACGATTTCTGGGGTGAAGAAACCTCTGAAATTAAGAAAGAGGTGTTGCACAAGGTTGATGCCGAAAAGGCACTTGAAAACTTGGAAGAATCTATTGAAAAGATTTACGAAGATGTGAAACACTTTGTTGAAAATAACATTTAAATTTAATTTTGCTATGCTACGAATTTCATGGGTTTCCTTTTTTTTCATATGGTTAGGTGATTGGCTTTTTCTTGTGTCAAGTTGACACGATATATCTTTCTTTTATTATTTGTGTTCTAAGTTTTTTTTTTTATTTATTATTTCTTTATATATATAATATAAAATTTGTTGACCAAATTTGTTGTCTGTTTTGCCCTAATTGGCCAACTTTCCTACGACTGTTGTGTTCCTTTTACACATGGAGTATCTATTATCACGTGATACATGTTTTTTTTGTTTATGAGCCCTGTTGTTTCTGACAGCCTCTGCTTGGAAAATTGATAATTAATAAAATTGTGAACGTTTAGCCGCCATCAAAGCGTTTAAAGAACAATTTAAAGGAGTTAATCAATTCAGACACTCGCTTTATAGTCCAAAATGTCCAATCCAAATTTAGAAGAGTTCACAGATGCCAGGATTCATCTTCCAATCACAACCTTTCCTCCATTCAAACTACGTTCGTCAATGGTGGACAAAGATCCAGTCATTTGGGTTCATTTACTAGAAACATATATCAAGTATCTTCACACTATACTCTACAACGAAACGATTCAATTATCAGAAAAGTCAGAAGAGCAATTATGTTTTTTTGTTCAGACATATCTCAACGAAATATCGGATGAACAAGGACAAATTCTTTCTTTGGGATTAATCAACGTTGATATTTTGAAGAACTTGGAGATTGTAAGAAGTTATGTTCTTGCGGTCATTATGAAAATGGGGACGTTGGCGTTGAAATTTCATAGTAATGGTGGGGTTCTGTGGGGATTCGTTCGTATTTACGTGTTGAAGAACCGCAGTATTGTGAGATCGATCATTGATGGGTCGTGGAGATGCCTTAGTGGAGAGAAGAGAATTGGAATCGGTTCAATTACAGTATTACAGAAATTCCTGGAGCAGAGAATAGCCAATGACAAGTTTGATAAGTTTGACTTGACTGCGTTTGTGGCGTTACTTAAGGAACCAAGTTCAGGGAACAATAAGAGGGATGCCGCCAACGGGAAGAATATCAACAAAAAAAGCAATAACCGCAGCAATGGAAACAAACAGGATTTCAATGAAGCATTTGTATCAATCTTCTGGGTGGAGTTATTGGAGAAATTATACGCTAATGGCCAAGGTCGATTTGCAGAGATTTGCAAGAAGATTGGAATTGTCTGTTTTAGCTCTTTGAATAATGCTGCAATTGCAAATTTAGCCACACAGTTAGGTGCCACCTCATATCATACGTTGGAATTATACCCTTTATTTGGTGGAATCATCACTAGTGAGAAGTTCAAAGAGTTGAATCCTGGATTAGAAACCAAACTGCCATTCCTTGCTAAGAAATTGAAGCCAAAGAAGGCCTATGGGTTCAACAAAGAACATATCGAAACTTTATTGAATCTGTTTCCAAGTATGACGATCTCCAAGGCTGAGACTTTGTTAAAATCCAACAACCAGAATGTCGAAAAAGTGACAAACATTCTCTTAGAAGATGATACAATCATCGAAAACACTCCAGATAATTTCACGGACTCAGAATCCTCAGATGAAGAAATCCCAACAGCTGCTCAGATTATTAAGAAGAAAGTCAACTTACCAACACGGAAGAACCAAACGTCTCATGTGCCTGACGAAGTCAAAAACAAAACGTTGGAAGCAGCCCTACGGTTGATGTATGAAGCCGATGAAGATGAGAGAGATGATACTTATGATGAATCAGAAACTACAGCAACAGTACAAAAGATGGATCCAGTTGAGAAGTTATTGTTCGAATTATTCAAATCTTCTCAAACCTATTTTTCTCGTGATGAAAGAAATTCCAAAAATAGAAAAGATCTTAAATTGAAAACCAAATGGTCAGATGAACAAATTGAAGGGTGGGGTCGTATGCTTATTAGGGATCCTAAAAGATTTAGGCTTGTTGAAGAGAAATATATGAACGAATTGGTTGATGAGAGAAACAATAGATTTGAGAAGAAGAAAGAAGAAGACGAAAAATCTGAAAAAAAGAGTAAGGTACAAATTTCTGAACAGAATAAAACTCAAGATAAAAGACAACAGGCCAAGAACGAAAAGAATAAATCATCCAAGGGAAATCATAATAGAAAAAGAGGCCATGATAAAAAAATGAGAGGTGCAATGCCTTCTACTATCTGATTTTTTTTTTTTCTTTTCCTTGTTTTTTTTTTTTTTTTTGCTTGAAACGAAACACTATATATACATATATAAATCTACCCTAAATATTGTAAAATCGTCTACCAAGTGACAAAGAGCTTCCTTATATGTTATATATTATGATCTTTATATATAGATATTTATTTAAAACAAAAAACAAAATGAATATATATGTATATAATAGTTTCTATTGTACCTAAATTTTGTTTGTATAACAAATAAATCATATGAAAAGGAATTTTGGTCGGGGTATTAAACATGCGGGTGTTAATTTTGATACATGTAAGATTACGCGGTACCACAAAAGGAAGATTTTTTTGGGAGGACCAATTGATTCCAAATTTTCTACATATATGTATATAAAGGTACAGCTTTGGGATTATACGATGAAATCTGAAACCGTTTACCCAAACAAAAATTGAAAAACAAAAAAAAAAATTCAAGGTTTAAAGCCACATGTATATTTCTTTTTTCCAGGATATAGTCCAAGTTTTGAAGATTTCATGGAAAGAGAATATTCTCAGATCCCTTGGTATATATAAGATACGAAGTATTTACCATCATCTCCCTGATCATATCTACCTCACTTATGAGCAAATATTATCTTTCTTCCCGATGTATTAAAACAATCTCTATACAGTTTAACTAGAAGTCCCAGTACTGGTCATCTAGACATTTTTATACTTTAAAATAGATTAATTACTAGGGTTAGTTATACATTTTTAGCCTGGTAGACTGTTTTAAGTTTTTTTCTTTTAAAAAAAAAATTCGTAAAAAAAAAAAAAAAAAAATTAATTTAAAAATTTTTTT
>JADIOT010002582.1:0-20482 GCA_018343995.1 Waltiozyma sp. UFMG-CM-Y6624
TTTTTTTTTTTTGAAGAATTAAAAATAAAGACCGTCACCGCTTCTTAATCAGGGATCTGCCAGAACTTGGCGGATTTTGGTTTCACATTATCTACATAAGAAAAAAAGCTAATTAAATATATTTATCAAATGTTGATAATATGGGGTTTAATTAGATTCTAAGACATCTTGCAATATTATCAAAGAGTGTGTTTCTATCCAGAGATAAGGTCTTTGTAACTTCATAATAATTATTAGAACTACTCTAACAAGCAAATTTCTTTACACCGTCCAACTCTCTAGATCTGATAATAATGCACTAATTTTCAAGGTTTCCAACATCATCTATGTTAATCATATCTAAGATCTTTTAAGTTGGGGAAATTAACTCTGATTCTGTGTCTTTACTCTGGTGTAGACATAATTGAGTTCCCTAAATCTGGATTCACAGTACTGGTGAATTTGATATTGTTCAATTCAACGAGAATTCTAGACTGGAAAGAAGGAATGAAATTATCAAACAGAAGAGTGTTTGCAGTCTTATCAAGGACTTTAAGCAAATGCTTCATGTCACTGTCTCTATTGTTGTAAGAATAACTATCTGTAGAATCTAATTTTGTATTAACTGCAGCTTCCCTGTTTAGATTCTGAGAAAGCTTTTCAAATTCCCTTTGACGATAACGACGTGAATATAATTTGTTTAAACGGAGATCCAAAAGATAGATATTAAAGGGAGAATTACTCAGAAGTTTCTCTGTGATCATATCATGCGCTGAGATTTGGACGTTTTGTGCTATTAACTCAAATCAGATGGGGTGTTCGCTGCTTAGGACTTTACAATATGGGGATAATAATTGACTAATCTCTGGAATTTTAAAGAGTTGAACGATTTCTTCGATGCGTAAATGGCAAGGCTCTTCAAATAACAGTTCTGTGGGTAAACTTGATAACTGAAACATCTTATTTAGGGGTTCAATCACATAATTGATGCAAAGTATTTCAACAGACCAATAAAATATAAACTCAATTAAGTCAGTCTTAATATCTTGTGTGTGTGTGTGTGTCTATGTGTGTGTCTTGTGTGTGTGTCTGTGTGTGTGTATCTGTGTGTCTGTGTGTCTGTGTGTGTGTCTGTGTCTGTGTGTGTGTCTGTGTGTGTGTCTGTGTGTGTCTGTTCTTATACAGTGTCATGGACAGAATTCTGCCATCATTTAGGGTAACATGTTAAATGCCCTGCAGATTAACTTACAGCTAGCGATGTAACATATTATATATAGAACTATAATGTATTATTCAGATTCTTTTACGTTATCTTTCAAACATCATAGTCATCAAGTCCAAGTCAGAGGTGAAAAAGAAAATTGTCTCTTTCTTTGAGTGACATTCAGTAGCCAATTTTATAGAACATGATATGTGTTAATTAATCCAAATCGAAATTCGACGTTCAAACCTTCTAAAAGATCACATGCCTAAGGTTAATTTTCTTTTTTTTTTTTTCTTTTGGCTTTTCCACCACGTGCAACGCGATGCAACGCGCGGTACAACGTACAAACAGTTATGAGAATAACCTCTAAGGTCAATTTTTTTTCCACAAATATTTGTTTAGTAACTAATAACCGCACTGGTACCTAACGTGTGGGCGATGCCAACTGATATCGGCCACATCCGCGCTAAAATTTACTATGGTTGGCTAGTCATGTGACATGGAGGAACACCTATTTGTTGCATGTTGTGCAACGTTGCGCATTAGCTGCATATAGAAGACGAAATATAGTAACCTTAGTGGTAATCAGCTGAAATTGATATTAGAAGTTTTAGGCTAGACCAGAGATATCTTAGCGTCTCCACAACATCATGCTGGTTATTGAGGTATATATATACTGGGATTTGTCTTTTTAGACCGCTAATCATTTTCTCAAAAAAATATTGAATGTCAAGATCCTTCTTTGCATTTTTTTTATACTTTGATTATTCTTTTATCCTTGCATAATATCCATTTACAACTCTTGATAACTACAATGTCACTTCTTCAACTTCTCAAAAGAGACGATCTCATTGAAGCAGCAGCAGTACCAAGCTGTGCCACAGAAAACGACATAGATGCCAGTTTGGGTCTTCGAATTCTTTCGATCTTTATGATTCTCTTGTCTTCAGGTCTTGGTACTTTCTTCCCACTTTTGGCTTCCAGATTCTCCTTTATTCGACTTCCTGAATTCTGTTGGTTCTTCGCAAAGTTCTTTGGGTCTGGTGTTATCATTGCTACCGGGTTCATGCATTTGTTACAACCTGCTGCGGAATCTCTAAGTGAAGAATGTTTGGGGGACGATTGGACTGGGTATCCTTGGGCCTTTGCCATTTGTTTGATTTCGTTATTCGTTCTTTTCCTTTCTGAAATAGTTGCTCATCATTTCGTCGCTAAGGCAAGTGGGGCTCTGGATAATGACCAAGATATTGAGATGCAGTTCAACCATTCCCATTTTGGCAACCCACAAAAAGGTGATCATAGCCATAACCATAACAGTCATGATCATACACACAGTGTTGAGGTTGCTGGTGATTCTAGTTCCTCGAAGATCAGCTTTACTGATGATTTGGAGAGAAATTTGATTGTTAAAGAAACTGAACAGTGCTCGAGATCTCATTCCAACGATGAGATAGATGCTGCAGCTAATTTACCATCGACATCTAAGCTTCCACCAAATTCTTCAATCCCAGGTGCCAACCATTTCTCTCATGATGCTTCTCATGAATCTCTCACACTTCCAGCTGTCACTAATATATCCCACGAAAAATACCTTAACCAAGTTCTATCCGTGTTTGTTTTAGAGTTTGGTGTTATATTCCACTCCATCTTTGTTGGTCTTTCACTTGCTGTCTCAGGCGACGAATTCAAAACTCTTTTCATTGTCTTAGTCTTCCATCAAATGTTTGAAGGGTTAGGGTTAGGTACCAGAATCGCAGAGACCCCATGGAACGTCAAATCAAGATACACTCCTTGGATTCTGGCCTTCGGGTTCACCGTATCGACGCCTATTGCTATTGGTATTGGTATCGGTGTCAGTAACTCCTTTATTCCTGGTTCTAGATCCGCCTTGATTTCCAATGGGATCTTCGATGCTATTTCTTCAGGTATCTTGATCTATACGGGGATTGTTGAATTGATGGCACACGAGTTTTTATACTCAAATCAATTTAAGAAAAAGGATGGGTTGATCAAGATGCTTGGTGCTTATCTCTTGATGTGTTTGGGTGCTGGGTTGATGGCGTTGTTGGCCAAGTGGGCTTGATAACATCAACACTATTTATACATACGTTTATCTGTTTTAATATGAAATTAATTAACTGTATTTTAAATCTTGAATTTATATTACAAATATATTTAGCGATCTTTTGTTTTTTTCCAAAACTAGATTGAAGAAGTGCAAGCATCCTTAGCCACAGTCAACGCCTTCTCAAATATCTCCACTAATTGACCAGCCTCTTCTAAACCAATACTGATTCTGACCAAATTTCTATCGACACCCCATCTCTGGACTTCTTCCAACTCCGTGTAGTGAGCCAAGATAGTATAAGGACAACATAATGTAAAATTGGTACCTAATGAAGGACCTTTGGACAACTCCAAAGCATTAAAGAACACACGGGCAGCTTCAGGTTCATGAAACACAATAGAGATCAACCCACCATAACCACCATTAACAGTTTTGATCTGTTCGTAGTATTGAGCAGAGTTGTTCAATGAAGGATAGAAAATATCCTTGATCAAATCTGAATGAGTTTGAAATAAGTTGACAACGATCTCAGAAGTTTGGTTCACTTTATTAGATCTTCGTTCAAAATCACGAGAATTACGCTCAAGATAAATCGCGTCTTCACCCCAATACAAATCCTCATAATTAGCATTGAGATACTGTTTAAAAGCTCTGTAATAACGAGAATTTGGATTCAAAACCATGGATCCACCCATGACGTTGGAGTCACCAGAGAACACTTTGGTCAACGAAGAAACAACAATATCTGCATATGGCAAGACGTCAATATTAAGGAAGTTACCCACCGTCTCATCAATAATAATAGGAAAGTTATAAGTATCAGCCAATTGTCTAGCCTTGACCAAATTAGGTGTCTTTAACAGTGGATTAGAAGGACATTCACAATAAAAGCCCTGAATTCTCTCGCCTGAGTCCAAAAGAGATTCTAATTCCATTAAAGAATCATCGTCACCAAACCCAAAGAAATGAACACCAGGTCCAAACTTCTTCAACACATTCAAAGTGTCAACATAAGGAAACCCAAAGCATACAGACTTGCAGCCCGTCGTCTCATTCGCAGAAAGATTAACAACATGAGCATTGTAAATAGCAGCCATACCAGATGGATACAGATACACATCGTCTTCATACAACCCTTTTCTATCCGTATTACTGTTTCCACCGTCTTCTAACACCAATTTCCCTGCAATTCGTCTTTTTAAAGTCCTTTTGGCTTCTTTGGCAAACTCCAAATTTAAATTTCTACCAAATCTTTCCTCGATAAAAGTTCGATATTCCAAATTATCCAAACCTGGTTCAGACGCAGTGATCTGTAATTCTTGTAGCACGTATTCAGCCATTCTTGAGGAAATACCTTCGCCTGAATGTTGCCAGTATTGTTTGGCTATAGGCCATTGGGATTCAGGAAGGAAGACTATGGCAATTTTGGCTTCGGAACGGTAGGTTTCTTCATCTTTGGTCTTTGGTTTCGGAGTGGCAATCTGTAAGATTCTAATTGTCAATTTCTGATTACCATTGACTAAAGACTTTGCCTTAATAAATTCACGACAACGTTTCGCAACAGAATACGTTGGAAAGATGAATACTTTCTCTCCTTCACGGCCATACTTATCTTCCAAATAAGCTGCTAATTCTTGTACTTTGGAATGAATGAAAAATCGAGGATATCCCGATTTCATATGATCAGTGACCCATGATTCCCCTTCTTCATAACCAATAGTGGCTTCCCAGGTTGGTAAGGTAACACTAACCGCATGTGGTGTGTTGTTTGGAATACTGGCACCTATTTTTTGAGATGGTTTCTCATTAGCAGAGGATGATATTGACATGATTTAATACAGCTAAAATGGGTTTAATTATACTTTTTTTTAATGTTTTTCAATTCTTGATTATCCAGATGATTGAAAAAACTTACAGCTTCTAACTCTCTTATACATAGATATTGAGTCACGTACATTTAGCCTGTAGCTATTTTTTTTTTTTTTGGCCACTGGACGCCACAGTGCTGTTGCTACGCACAACCCGATACAATATTAAAGATTAGAATATATCAGTCGTTTATATTTCAATATTTAAACGAACCAGTGTACTCCACAATTTTTTTGTCTTTAGGAGTTCTTTTTTTAAAAAAACAACGAATTGTGTTTATCATATTAAAGTGAAATTAAAAAAAAAAGCTCTATAACTTAGAAAAAAAGACAAGGTTTGTTCCGTACACTGAAACGGCCATATAATTTATTTCTCAATTAGGAAACTATTTTTTCAATAATCAAGATCTGACATTTCCTCTTTTGGAAAAACACTTTAAACGGTCGTGTCCGATATCAAAATGTAAACATCAACACAATCAAATTGGATTTACACACATCATTCAGAAATGTAGAACATAATACCCAAATTAGGTAGTTACATTACTATAAGAATATAGATCACTGTTCGAGAAGCAGAATGACATACAAGTCTAAATATAAGAGATCTTCAAAAGAAGATAAATAACCAGGGGGGGGGGCTACTTATCACACTAAAGTACTAAAAGATTCCAAACTAAAAATATTTTCATATGGGGAGGGGGTTTCTACACAACTTGAAACCTAAGAGAACAGATCGTTAAATTCTTTTAATTCTGATATTTTCAAAGTCTTCCTCTTTTCATATTATTTCCATTTCCTCCGCCTTGTTTTCTCTTATTACCACCATTTGAATGTCTCTCATTTCGTTTGTCCTTTGCATTTTTAAACTTTTGATATTGTTGATCAGCGTTATATGAGTTTTGCTTACTCGAGTTACCGTTACAGGCTCCATTGGTCTGAGCTGTTTGTGACTGTTGCTGTGGTTGTTTACTAACAAGTTCTGTAGTTTGAGACTGTGAGGTTGGGTAATATTTCTGTTGCTGGTTGTCCTTTGGGCCAGATGAAAGAATAAAGTCCGGCAATTGCTGTTCTTGTTGTTTTTCACGATTTTTTTGCTCATACTTGTCCAAAAGATCCGTCACATTTGGATGTGTAGATATTTCTGTAATAGGAGCAGGTTGGTTGATTGGCTCTGGATGGTTAACTAAATATGTTGTGAATTCTATTAATAAATCCTGTAGTGCTTTGAGTTCATCAGGGGTACCTTGTTCACCCTTTTCAAAGAACTCAGATCTGATACTATTACTGTGATCGCTGAACTCCAGTAAAATGGGCAACTCAATAGAGGCATTGGTGACATATTGTGAGATTACGTCAGGAATCGAAACCGTGTCTTCGTAATCAACCAGTCTTAACAGTTCGAATAAACGGGAGAACTCCTTATTGTAACGGAATACATTGTCAAGGTTCAGCTTCCTGACACCAAGAGCATCTTCGGCCTTCAAAACAACCATACTGATGTCTTTGCGGATCTTTGTAGGTGTAAGGTAGACCTTGATGAATTCCTCTAAACCAGTAAGGAAGTCCCTAGGTGTACCCATAAAATTATGATTATTGAACAATTCCAATTGGACATTCTTAATAAGAAACCCGTATATCAACTGGTTCAATTCCAAATTGGCTGTTTCTTTGGACCCAGGCAAGACAGACATCGATTTGAATAATCTTAAGGATGAGAACAACATTTTATTCCAGCCATGGTATTCATAAGCATTAGTCAATGGACCTGGATATTTCTCCAAATGTGCCAACAATCGTAGACGTTGTTCAAGTTCTGAGAGAACTGACATAGAAGTAGAAATAGTATTTGGGTTTCTTTGAAAAGTCATAATCGGAGCATGTGAGACGGGTCTTTGTGGTGGAGGACCTCCTTGGTGTTGCTGTTGTTGTGGTGAAAAAGATTGATGAGATTGATTGGTATTATTAAGAGACGTGTGGTTAATCTGAGAAGTTGACTGAATACTACTGTCAATTTTTCCTTGGTATTGACCAATAATTTGTGTCTGTTGTTGTTGCTGTGGTGGAAGTTGATTGGTTAGATGGGGAGACATTTGGTTTCTAACAGGGCCAGATTGGTTAATGGGAACTGAAGAGCTCTGAAATCTAGGTTTAATTTCATTATTCTCGAAACTATTGGGGTCACCTTGATATTTTGGCTGTTCATAAGAGGATGCTGGATGTCCTTGCTGAGTAGCTGATTGAGGAGGTGGCACTTGTTGATAAGATTGAGATGAGGAGCCTGGGGGAGAAGGAGATTGTTGTATTCCATTGCTCATACTCTCAATGCCCATGCCAATCATTTGATATTCTTTTGGCTGTAGTTGTCTTGTATAAGAAGAACCAATGCTTTCTTGTTGTGGATTTATTCTAGCGCCACGAGATAAACGTGGATCTGCCATAACCCTGTCACGCATCGGTGGGGGACCTTGCACTTGTGATTGATTGTTATACTGAGACATTATAAAGCCTGTTTCATAATAACAGTAAATTTTTCTCTCTCTCTTTTTTTTTTCCTACCTTTGATAAGTTTCTGTTACAATATTACAATACTTGAATTAAATCAATTGCAAAAAAAAGAATGTAAGATGCTAATTTCCCGCGATTTTCCACTGTGATCTAAAACAGTTTTGGTTTTATTTTTTTTTTCTTCTGTGAAATCGAAAACAAGTAGTGTATGGACTCTATAATCATGAATAATCTAAAGACATATTTTAATTCACTATATAATTAAAAAGTCTTGCTTTTTGTTGTTTTTTTCTTTTTTTTTTTCTAAGACGTTAGTTAGTTGGATACTTTCTTTAATTTGCAAAATTTCCCGCTTACTAAGCCTATGTCTACTATGCAATATATAAATTGTTCACCAAAATAATGAAAAACTTGAACGTATATATTGTAAGTTTAACAAATAAGATTATCTCAAACAAGTTCAAACCCACTTCATCCTGCTATATCTTGTACCCGTTATAATTAGTGATCTATTTTATAATATCTAGAAAAGTCTTACCTCATAGTAATAATATCTTCTGGATGTTCACCAAAATACCGTTTCTTAAAAAAATTTCAACCTCACTTTTCGAAACCACTTTAGCTTACACTGGTAAGAGGGTCCTTATATTGGTATCATGGCTGCCAGTTGTGATGATTTTCAACGAACATGTGGCCTATGTTGGAAAAATTGAAGGCACATCAATGAGACCTACAATGAATCCGTCATCCACCTCACTACAAGATTGGGTTTTTCTATGGAAGTTCAACGTGAAGAACCACTTGAAAATCGATGACGTTATATTGTTCAAATCTCCAACAAATCCTAACAAGGTTCTCTGCAAAAGAATCAAGGCCGTTCAGGGTGATCTTGTGGCCACTAGACATCCATATCCTCGTGATACTTGCGTAATTCCTAGAAATCATCTATGGGCTGAAGGAGACAACGTACACTCCATTGATAGTAATGATTTCGGTCCTATTTCTAAAGGATTAGTTTTGGGCAAGGCGACTAGAATCATATGGCCTCCTCAAAGATGGGGAACGGATATAAACACTGGCGGAAGGGAATGCAGAATGAGCTTTATAACAAGAGAATACGATGACATTCAAGAAATCATTTAAAAAGAGACAATCTAATTAGATAACTAATTATTGTAAATAAATACCTTATTGTGAATAAGAACCTTAATTAACGACTTTATGACCTATTCTTCGCCATGTAACCTTTTACTAATAGAGAAATTAATGACATATAAGTGCGAACGAGACACAATTAATATGAAAGAATGACAAATAAATATACATTCTGATTTTAGAACAATGAATAAATTATTTATTAAATATTCAGGAAATGCAAAAAAACAAAAAAAATCAAATATTCCCCCTAATTCTTCTAGCCAATTGTATATCCTTCTGCATAATAGTAACCCTCTTAGCATGCAGTGCCAAAAGATTTGTATCCTCAAATAAACTCGTCAAGAATGCCTCGGAAGCTTCTTGTAATGCGAGAATGGCCACACTTTGCCATCTCATAGCCAAACCATTTGAATCATCAACGAATTGGGAAGCTACTTCACGTACTACACGTGCAAAGGGGAGTTTGGCTATAAGTAGATCTGTGGACTTTTGGAATTGACGAATCTCTCGAAGGGCTCTCATACCTGGTTGATAACGACGGCGACGCGTGGATGGAGCTATTGGATCCCCTGGCTGACGATATGTGATCCCTGGTAGTCTTTTGTCTCCTGCTCTTGCCATTCTTTGTACTGTAATATTGTGTTGAGAAGTAAGTTTGTATTAAACAGAAGCTGTTTGAAAGAGTTTTGGATTATGATTTTATTTGCCAAAGTTTTTGATGAACATCAATGAAATATATGTGAAGTTTAGATTTGATTGATTATACCTAAGTGCAAGATTTAAGATTAGAGCTCACATCAAAATCATTTGAAGATGTGTCCGTAACATAGTATCGGTTAAATTATACTTCCCAATTGGGAAGTTAAATTGCCAGCAATTTTCGCGTATGCATATGTGCCAGAATCCAAAAAAAAAATTAGAAAGACTTACTTAACCTTCTTTGATGATTTTTAAGGCATGACTAAGGACCAAATAAAGTTATTAATGAGTCTTATTATAATGGAACTTGGTTTATGATGGGAAAAAAATATCATTGATTTGATTACCATCCAAAATATTTGATGTTTTTCAAAAGATGGTGGGTTAGTTGTTCTGAAACCGTTTCTTAAACATGTGTGTACCGCATGTGATTGATTGAATAGTAGAGAGAGAGGTACTCCAACATGCTAAAAATCCGCATATGTAAAAAATGATTGTAAATATCCCAAAGTGGAAATAAATTAAACTGATCACGTGAGATTCAAATTTCTCGTTGTCCCTAACCTAAAGGCACTGTGGCCGCGTTGAACTTCAAATATTTACTAGGGTTATCAACTGTGATTAACATTATACCAATATTCAATCCACACGTTTTAGATATTAAAGGAAAATCTTAATATCTTCCACAATGCCATCAAACATAGTTTTTCATCCAGTCGGACTGACCCCGATTCAATTGGAACTCATAGCACTTCTTCAATTACTCTATCAAGATTCTCCAATCAATATCATCTCAGAACAACTTCTTTCCTCATTATTGCATATTTCTAATCATCCATACCTTCTAGTCCCTCATTATATGCCTAAAAAACTTCTCCTCATGGAACCACATGTTAGATTTAAAGAAGAGAGTGATAAGTTTGTTCATTTTGACTCCTTGTTGACTTTATTAATTTCCTTAAATATGGACAAGAATAGTAAGGGTAAACATGAAGGACCTTTGAATGTTGCAATCGTCGGAAATTCTATCAAGGAACTTGATCTTATAGAAGCTTTCATCTTAGGCTGGGGTGAAGTTGTTTATAAAAGATATACTGGCTCGTCCCTAGTTGATGATTATAATCATCTAATTGATCAATCAATAAATTTGATTAATGAAGACTCTAAGATTGACAAGGACTCAGACGACTATATTAGGAAGAGAACGACGAAGGTCAATGATGCTAAGAAAAAGAAGGAACGTGAATGTGTGATACTTCATTTGGTCACTGTCTCACAGTTGAAACTGCCAATTTTAATGAGATCTTCGTACGAATATGTCATCTCTTTCAATCAGATGCTAAGTCATTCGGATTTGCCATCAGTTCAAGATTATAATATTTTCGCAATTGTCTTAGCTACCTTGAAATTACCAACTGTAGATGTTTTGAAAACCACTACTGATGAATCATTTTTACACGATAGTAAGAATATCGATGGGAATACTGATAAGTTTGACAGTCCAGGAACTGATCTTGCTTGCCTGACTGAAAAATTAAGCATGGCGCTATCTTCGAAAAGTACCAAGGATTGGCCATTCAAGAGAATTCCAGCTCTTGAAATTATTACACCTGAATCTATGCTTGCTCTGTTGAACGAGACACCTAATTCAAATAAACATAAGGATAAACGAATTAAATTAGAAGCACTAACCTCTGAGTTCAAAGACTATCAGACAGAATTAACTAAACTTGTCCAGTCCAAAATCACAGAAATTAACAGTGAAACAACTACTTCTTTACTACCACAAATAAACACATTGCGGGTTCAAATGACTATGAAACATAATCAATTGGACCAAGTAAAGCTTAATATCGCACATAATGCTAGAGAGTTGAACAACCTCAAAGACACAGTTGTAACAGGAACTGAAAAGAAATTTGGAAGACTGGAGTCAGAATATGAGAAATACCAAACCCTCAAAAGAGAACTGGAAATTCAAATCAAAGATTTGAAACAATACCAAACAGAACTCTCCAAGGATCCTGAACAAGTCCTCAAACATTCGAACCTCGTCTCAGAGCTAGCCGACTTTCATGAAAAGCTAACTTCCAAAAATACAGCAATCTCTATTGAAATCGATACGTTACGCTCAAGTTATCAAACAACAACTTCAGAAGCAGTCTCCTTGTCCTCAGAGTTATCCCAATTATCAGAAGAATTAAAATCATTAGACGCAAAGCTTCAAGGGAAGGGAAGAGAATTACGCAAATTACAAACAGAATTACAACATCTTTCCAAAATTGAGGAAAAACAAAAAATATCAAAGGAGCTGGAGCTTCTAAAGGAGTATAATTCTAAATTGGAATCCATGATCAAGGAAAAGGCTACTGCTATGGGGGCTAATGGTAATGGTAGTAATGGGAATGTCAGTAATGGTAATTCATTGACTGGAAGATCCGGGAGACTGTATCGCTCTTCTACTCCTTACGTTTAGAATATATATAGTCTGTTGTGAATGTATAAGCAATTAATTACCTTTTAATGTCAATTATTGGAAAATCATATTAAAGTCTACGGGGGGAATATTACGGATCACGTGCAAAAAGAGAAAGATTTTGCTGATAAAGATTCTCCGTCACTACAAACTACCAGTATATTGCCCACCAATAGGAATTTTAGAAGAAAACAATTGAAAAAAAACTCCTAACATCTGCTACAATCAGACCATTTTATGCTGATCTTCCAGATGGTGAACCATAAAAAAAAATATATATATAACAATAATAATAATAATAATAGCATAACAAAAATTTTATTTTCTAAATGAATAGAGCCCATAATGATGACTAATGTGTGAAAGTGTAAAAGGATAGATAAATAAATGAATATAACAGTAAAGCATAATAACAGAGAGGATTTTTGGAAGAAAACGGTGCCATAATAAAAAGTATCTATGTGTCTGTATGTGTTGAATCAACCAAAACCAACTCCCTTTAAGATAAAAGCACCCAAGAAAATACTAATAAAGACTAAAATGAGCAGCCCATAACCCTCTCAAATCACCAAACATTATCTTAGTCCTTGAATTCAATTGGCTTTTCACCACGAGCGAAACGTGGGTTTCTTGGATCGTTGACGAATTCTCTGGTGTTAGCAGAAGCATCGGCAGCCTTACCTACTAACCAGTAGACGATAACAGCACCGGTAAAGAATGGCCAGTATGGCTTGAGAAGAGGAGTGTTAAATCTTTTTAGAGCAGCCATTGTGTGTTTACTTGGAATTGATACAAATGATACGAGGATGACATACACGGGTGTATTCACCGTTGCCCCGTTTAATTGTATGCCCTTTTTTTTGCTTTCTTCGAGATTTTTACAATTATGGACAGTGATTCGCGAACTCACATCGATCCTGTCTTTGTGGCCCCGTTCAAAGTTTTTTTGAACAGAAAATTGGGAACTACAATTGGCCCGTGAACTAAAGCCGGGTAAGTTAAGTTTTCTCTATTTATAGAAAGTTTCCTAAATAGGGTGGTACTTATGTATTTTTTAATCTTTCAATCGTTTGTTTACAGTATTGGATCATATTATATCTTCAGCAAAATATTTGGAATCATATAATTAAATTAATTGCTTATATTAAATATTTTATATATAACTGATTACTCATGCTTTATAAGTCAAATTCTACATGTTTAAATTTCTAGACAATTTCATTAATAATTATTATATATTATATATGCACATCAGGCAAGAACCTTTTCTTCCTTCTCTGTGTCTTTTTCCTCATGATACGAGTCTCTCTCGATTTCACCTTGATTACTCGAAGTAGAAGACATTTCACCACCAAGTTTAGCTTGGCTTTCTTCGTCAGAAACATGTTCAATATGATCGTAACTTTCCCATTTCTTGAAATGTGGAACCAAAATTTGAGCAGTGATGACTTGTAAAGCTTGGTATAAGACTAAAGAAACCAATAATCTACCTAAATATGGAAAGTTTCCCCCATACTGAGAAGAAATCAAAGACACACCCAAAGCGGCAGTCTTAGCGGCACCACAAAACATGATAGTAATTGTATCTTTCTTGTTGTAATAAAAAGGTCTGAAAATCTTGTAACAGATTCGGTAGGACTTGCTTGAGCCCTCATGTGGTTCAGTTGGGAACAGCATTGGTATGAAGAAAGGTCTGGCACAACAGTAACATATGACAGTCCAAAACAGATAGATACCAATGTTAAAGAAAACAGTGAAAATTACAGATGCCTTTGGAACTGAGTTAAATGCATTTTGGTAGAAAGCAGTGGAGAAAGAAGAAAACATCACCAAAAGCAAACAGAATGAGCCAACTTTGTTCATCTTGAAAGTAGTAAGGAACCATTTTGTTTCATGAGGTCTAAGATTCTGAATGACTTGACCAACAAAGATTGGAATGAAGACAGAAAGGCCCAGTTGTTTCATAACGTCTCTGTACAAGTGTGAAACAGACGATCCGGAAGCAGGGTTACCAAATTTCCAGGCTTCGTTAGAAGTGTAAAGTTGAACCAAAGCTGGAGAAATAAAAGCACCCAACATGTTGCCAATGAACACTTCACAAAGACATAGCAATGCGTTACCATTAGCTTGAGTGGTCATGACCACATTTGAAGAAACAGTGGTTGGACAAGTAGCAGTGACCAATAAACCAAGTAAGACCCAGTCATCAATATGACCATCATGAGCTGATTTAATAGCACTTACCAAACCGAACATGGTTGAACTAGTAACCAAGAAAGAAATGGTCAGAACGGTCAAATGGACTCTCCAATGTCCCATATTCTTCATAAGATCTTTACTTTTCATGGAGAGACCAGATTGTAAGAAAATTACAGCAACAGCACCATACCCGATTGAGTATTCACCACGGATCAAACCACCATGACGAGCAAAGTTTGGAGCGAAACGAGCAATGACAATAAATACAGCTAAGGTCAAGAAAAACCATTGCTTGATACAGAAATCTTTTAACCATGAAAGAGCTCTGTGGTAGCATGGCCTATTATTTGCTGTCGGTTCCTCATTTGGTTGGATTGGGTAAGGTTGATTAGGCACGACAGTTGACTCGAGTTTAGACATTTTCGATTGATGATTATGAAAATGGTGTTAAAATCCTTTACGGATATTTGAATATGTCTTCCAGCAATGAATTGTAAAGTTACCTGAACTTGATTTAAGTGCAGGCAGATGGGTACTGGATTGATGATGTAGATAAAGAGACACACAAAAAGTGTATATACCTATATGCTGTGTAAAGACTTTGAAGGAACTGCAAAAGAGTAGATATGAATGGGATAAATATATCACCTAGTTAGGATCCTCGTGAGTAGTAAAGTGATAAAGTCTAAAGAAAAAAAGATTGTATACTTAGAAAGAGATTTAGTTTTGTCGTAATTTTTTATTTAGTTTTTATTTAGTTTTTTTTTTAATCTTTTGCATCTTTTTATGTGAGTTCGGGATCCGGACCGTTATCAAATTACCGTTCCGAGTGCACCACTTTTACTAAGATCTGTGGGTGTTGACGCTTACATCAACAACATGATGGCCCTGACTCGTCATTATCAGAAAAATATACTTGTAAAGTAGGTATGGCTAATGGCAGACTAATGTTATATAATATATAATATATTATATATATATATATAACATGGGCTTATTATAAGTGTGGCTGTTTAAAGAAATGGGGGTTGCCTTTTTTTGAGTTATCTTACTTGCACAAAAAGAAAACGGTTGAAGTTTGGAGTTGGAACTTGAAACATCAACCATGTCGTCAACAGAGGGCACCGCGACCAGGTCAGGGTCTTCAAATTTAAAATACACTTTTGGAAATGAAATTCAATTTCAGACTTACAGGGTTTAATATTTTGTAATAGGACTCAAATAGACGAATATAGTTCTGTTTTTTGTCCTCTCTAAATACAGTACTAATATGATATAATATATATATATATTATATCGACTTGTAAAAAAAATTCAAACTCTTTGATACATTTTTTTTATTTTTTTTTGGATATTTTTCATATGTTGATTTTTTTTTTTTTTTTGATGCATGATTAGATCCATAAATTTACTGGTTTTTCAGAAATGCATGGCAAGAATATTTATTTTAGTATTTTTTTTTTCATCCAAATATTTCCAATGTGTATCGGCAGATCAATTACTTGAAACTTGCAGTGATAACTGCACACTCCATTGGTAAATTGGAGGGGGGATCGACATGTTTTTTTAACATTTCATGTGGATTTCTTGTAGTTAGATTATATTGCAAGATTAAATGAATTAAAGAGAAAGGGATGATTTAGCTAATGCGTGCGCTTTAAAGTTTGGGGAAACAGTGCCCGCAAAATAGCATGCCATCATTACTATATAGATTATAACACAGATCTAGTCAAAACTTTCTTGAAAATCGCATTGTTCAAAAAAAAAAAAAAAAGTGAAGTAGATGAGGTATAATTTCAGACTAATTATTCGCAGAAAATGCCACCATATGTAAGAAATGTATTTTAAAGTATGACATGTCGTAGTGGATCATATACATATTTTAAAGTCTAGGTTTCTGCGTTTCATTTAATGGGCTATCATAGGATAGGCCGTAGTACTTATGTCTCAATCACTACTAATCTTGTTCGATACTGACATAATACTGGAACCAAATAATTTCTCAGGAACTGAAATTCTGCCAAAAGTTATCGGACAATTTATCATATTTGACTAATCAGACTAATCCTATTTATTCACATTCTACAATTTACAAATACAATTATTATTAGTTCACTGGGATCTCGAACAAACAATTAGAATCCTGATCCTTTTATATTTTAATATTGAGGATATAAGTTAGTGTGCAAGTGCCCTGGAAGTTATGCTCGGACCTATGTAAAGTTGTTCGGTTATATGGGAAAATGTCCGCGTCTAATTTTGAAGATATGTTCAGATATCGGAGACGCAACTGATATAATAGTTAGACAGCATTATTATGCCAAAGCAAAGTGTAATACATATCTTCAAATTCAACAAGGATCCTATCTACAGCTCCACAATCCACAACGTAGAATCATATCTATAACAAGAGATACAAAACAAAATGTCAGTAGTCAAGTCCATAAAGCTAGTGTTACTAGGAGAAGCTGCCGTTGGTAAATCCTCCTTAGTATTACGATTTGTCTCTAATGAATTTCAAGAAAACAAAGAACCAACAATAGGCGCAGCCTTCCTTACACAACGTTGTTCCGTGAACCAAACCACTGTGAAGTTTGAAATATGGGATACTGCTGGGCAAGAACGATTTGCTAGTTTGGCACCTATGTATTATCGTAATGCTCAAGCTGCCTTGGTTGTTTATGATTTGACAAAACCTGGCAGTTTCATTAAGGCTAGACATTGGATTAAGGAATTACACGAGCAGGCCAATGCATCAGATATGATAATTTTTTTGGTTGGTAATAAGTTTGATTTGGTTGAGGAAAATGAAGAACAGAGAAAGATTTCTAGAGAAGATGGCGAGACGTTGGCTAAGGAAGAAGGGTGTTTCTTCATGGAAACATCAGCTAAGAATTCCATCAATGTTAATGAAGTCTTCACTAAAATCGCTGAGGAGTTCATAAAGAAAGTTCCTCCTACTTCCACCGTTTCTACCGCTAATAATTCCACTCATGGTCAAGATGGTAATACCAGAGTTGATTTGAACGCAAGACGTGAGGGTGCTCAGACTAATGACTGTGCTTGTTAAAGGCGGATATTTTACGGTGGAAACAGCAACAATTGATTGGGAAGTCTCTAGACTTAGTATAAAGATGTATATCACTATATCCCATTTTAAATTTACCTATGTTAACTCTTTTTACTGATCTTGTTCAGATTCCATTATAATATATCCTTATACACATATATATTATCCTCACTGTATAAATATTTGAATAGGGCCGAATACATGACCAACAATTAAGAAAATATACGTTCCATTGATTACTTAATGATATTAGCGTCTTTGTTTCTTTCCTTTGAAGAAACATACATTACTGGTATGATTATCCTTACCACAATGAACACAAGGTCTCCTAACTTTACTATTATTGGTATGCGGATAATGATTTATGGCATTTATGTGAATCCTATCTCGTAAATTGTTACTTTGTGTATTGGTATCAGTATTGCTACTGTGTGAAGAAGAAGGGGATGTGGGAATGTAAAGAATTGGTTTACGAACTGCCCTTGAATCGCTAATCATATGGTTAGAAGACGAACTGGACACTCGAAAAGAGGAAGGAAGGTTATTGGATGTAAGTCGATGTTTTCTGATGGTTCCATCAGAATACTTTGTCAGTGCTGGATTGTGAAAGGACGGTTGCGCTGATTTTGGTGGAACTGGTGGTGATTCCGGAATTCTTTGAAATAGACCAGATTCTGGAGGTGGTGATGAGGATATAGTAGGAGCCATGGTCTTCGAACAATGTTGATTAATTAAGGAGAATAGATCTTTTTGCGGTATAGTTTGAGCAAAAAGATCAGACAGCTTTTGATTGTTTGCGGGTGTTATGAGCAAATCGGGACTGTACAAGGGGGAAAGAGGTAATGAGGTTTTAGGAATTGATAAAGGAGGACGAGATTCTTTCTGTGTGTCATTCAATGGCTCGAGCTTATTAATCACATGCTCATCTTCTTCAACTCTAGGCTTCTTAAGCGGTGATTCTTCTTCAGTCACTATGTTATGTTCTCCATCACCATCTCTGCTTCTTAACGCTTTCTTTGGTGAAGCTGCATTGTCGGTCTCTGGAGAGATTGACGTTTTGCTGTTGATCTGATTCAATACGTCTTGTTCGCTCATAGGATCTTGAACAGAATTATCAGGGACTATGGTTTGTGGAGAAACTATTGCTATTGGCACTGTTTCGTTTGAAAGTGTTGCTGTTACTGTTGTTTGACCAATGGATATCTGTGTGTCTTTTAGTTCAACTTCTTTAGTTAATTTTAGTGATGACTCTAACTCGGATTCCGATTCCTTTTGTTTCTGCATTTCTTGCGAATCATTGGAATTCTGATGCTTTTCAATTTTTTGCTTTATTTGACCTAACTCTGTATGTGATTTGTTCGGTAAAGTCTCTACTGGTTCACTACTGTTGGTATTATGTTCAATCTTATTGGTAATTTGGTTCTCAAACATGTGTTGAGTCTCTGTAGTTGTTGCTATTGCTTCTGCTACTGTTTCTGCTGTTAGTGGTGGTGGTGACTGATTAATGTTGCGAGAATTTGATAAATATGAAGGCAATGGAGAAGATGAGCGTGTCAGCTTCCTATTTGAAATCGGAGGGAACTCAGACGGTGACAGAGACCTGCTAACATTTTTGTTAACCTGAGCTGAAAAATGAGAAATTGGTAGCGCTTGCTGTTGCAAACAGACAGATTTGTATGCCTTTCTCAGCTCATTAGCTATTGATTCTGGATTCGGAGTAACTTCAAATGGAGTCAATGGCAATAATCCAAGACTTCTATCTCTACAGAATCTGATAAAAGAAATTTTCAGAGCTGCGAACAGATAAAGCTCGTTTTGGGCTCTGTGGGTGCCACAGATATCGTCACCTATAACGATATTATTGGTATCTTTACAATACGAAAGAAACTCATCATAGGGTTCACTATCGTCACATCGATCCAAAAACATCTCGATAATTCCATAAGATTCCAAATCTTCGTGGGTCTTTTCTTTGCTGGCGTTGATCAAGTCGACAATTGCATGGAACTGATTGATGAAGAAATAGACATCCTTCATATCAAACGATTTCTGTTCGTTTTCTTTGATTGTTAGGTTTTTGAGGTTTCTTAATAAATATGGAATCGTTATATACTGCTTGACAAAGCTTTGAAGGGCACTTAGGACCCCCTTAGTGTTACTTCTCATGGGCATATAAAACTCTGGGATTCTAATATTTTCATTTAGAAATAAATACACTATATCATCTTGTTCTTGTGAAACTGGTTCGTACGATTGCGGCAAAAGAGAAGAGAAACCTAATAGTGTTAATGAACGTTCTAAAAGTTCTATCCACTTATAGTAGAAGTAAGGAGAGTCCAATGGTCCTGGAGTCCTCTGAAGGTGTACTATTATGCTTAGCTTTGTACTTATGCTCAATTTTTCGTGGTGCAAAACAATGTTTTGAGATTGCTTAGTTGGTAATAAATAATTAGGGGGAGGTTGTTGTGTGGTGGCTTCCATCATTCTGTTGCCTTCTGACTAATAGTTTTGAAAATGATTATAATCATTCACATTCTGCTTGTTGCTACTACCAGCTGTTGGAATATTGATAAAATGGTGTCCTTCCATTATTGTATAAAATTTAGCCGCGGTAGACGGGTTGAATAGATTTTCGTTATGGGCAAAGGCAATATTTGGATGTGGGAGATGGGATTGTTCAAGTTGGATCGCACCTCACATGTAAGTACCTAGACAGCTTGAATGGTCTATCCCAATGCTATTTATTTATTTATGAGGGGCCGGTGGTCAATGTAGTATTTAAATAATAGTAGAAACTGACTAGGACGCTTTAATATAATCCTAATAACTTTGGACTTCAAAAATTTACCTAGAGATCTGTCAAAATGATTACCCATTGATTGGATTGGATTGATTGATTGATTGATTGACTTTTTGGCTTTTTGACCACAGCTGATGGTTAAAGTATTATTATATACTATTTTTATTTTATTTTTATTTTATTTTATTTTTTTTTTTTGGATACTGTTTTTAAAACATGACAGAACTATATAATAGATTTAAAAATCACGTATTTATTACTGTTACACTGGCTGGTGATTAATTATTCTTGAGACTTTTCCCACTTCTTGAATTCCTTTCTCTTGGCATCTAAATCCATAAAAGAGCCCCTGTTCTCTACAATGGAGTAGATATTCCCACCACTTTTTTCATCTAAGGTTAAACTATCCTGCATCTTAATCTCTTTTAATCTAAATTTGGATTTGATTAATCT